>CAEGAF010062490.1:0-47308 GCA_903067075.1 Micropoecilia bifurca
GTGAAGTTTTTTTGCGCTTACGTCACTATGACGTCACCGCGACTAGTCGACGTCGACTCGACTATTGTCATGATGTAATCGACCTTGAAAAATATGTAGTCGTTCAACCCCTAGCTAATAGTATGTGGGTCTTCCCAAAGATCAAATATGACCAGAAAACCTTCAAAGAGAGGCTAACCAGTGAACACCCTCATTGGAAACCCAAACCCTTTTTAATGTGGAGGAGCAAGCGACTCTACTCTGAGCTTCCTCCAAATGAGAGACCTCTCAATGAAAGAGCCAAG
Source organism: Micropoecilia bifurca (assembly GCA_903067075.1). Classification (NCBI taxonomy): domain Eukaryota; kingdom Metazoa; phylum Chordata; class Actinopteri; order Cyprinodontiformes; family Poeciliidae; genus Micropoecilia; species Micropoecilia bifurca. Next base: position 285 of record CAEGAF010062490.1, read on the forward strand.
CCATCGTCTGGAGGATGATGGCTCCAGACGAGCCATCATCAACAAGCTCAAAATAGTAAATGGACTGAATTTATACAGCACTTTTTAGCTCATACCAACCACTCAGTACTTTAGAGCCACTTTCACCCCATTGAACAAACGAAAGCACACAAATTCCTACCCCACTTTGCATTTTGGGAGACATTTTGGGAGGTTAAGTTCATTGCTGGGGATCTTGTTGACATGTGACCAGAGGATGCGGAACGAGAAACCCTCAACTTTCCTTTTGCAAAGGAACCGATTGCCTCACTGAGCCAAAGTTGCCCAACAATCTAAGGTAGTTTGGGAACTTGCCTACATAGGCTCAGCTTGAAATTGCAACATGTGCCGACCTTCACGTGGGCCTACCACCAGTTGGGAGGTAAGTGGGTGTCAGGTGCTTTGTGAGCCGGTTGGGATGCCACAGCGGGAACGTAACTATACTGAATCTGGTGTAATAGTCAGACTTTTGAGACATTTTTATTCTTGTTTGGTCATTTTCACACCAATCTGTCGACTAATCCCAGAAAAACGCCGTCTCGTTTTGCTGTAAACTATTTATTTAAGAATTGAAAGCCCAATAAGTCAATTTGATTTAATGTTGCAGAAGCACAGTAGTTACCTTGGACCTCCTGCCCTCATTGGCCTTTACTGTGAGCAGACTCTTTTCTCTCACACTTTCATCAGAATCCCATTTCTGAGCTTCTACTCCTCACAGTACCGCTCTAGCCTGCTTAAGATGGATGGCCGCACTTCAAGTCCTCTCGGCCTGTCCATCAAGCCGTACAATTAAAACAGTCGGAATGACCAACATTTTTCTGGCATGCCCCCCCCCCTACCCTCATCCTCCCTTCGCTGTAAAACCCCTCGTTCCCACTGCCATCCCTTTACTCTCAGGCCACCACCGCCACAACCCGCTGCCCTCTCACCTTTCCCGCCCTCCCTTCCTTCAGTGCTCTTCTCCCACTTCAACTGCCCCCCATAACCCCCTTATCCATCTTGTGGAGAAAAAACATCATTTATTCTGTACTTCCCAGATAATTTACTTTTTCTCTCCCTCCTTTCGTTCCTCGTTTCTTTTTCTCCTCCTTTCTACAGGAATTCTCCATTTCCCTATAAAATGAAAATTCATCTGGAATTACATCTTATGTCATCATTATGTTTATTAAGCGTGGATGATGTATATGAGGAGCTGCGGCGTGCCGCTGAGTGCTTAATGATGCATAAGATTAAGCCGAGCCTCTCAGCTGTGCTGAGACTCCCCTCTGCTTCCCAGGCTGCAGACACACGCTGAGGGAACAGGCTCCAAACGGCCATCAGGTGAACAGGGGAAAAGGGAAAGCCTCTTTGTGTGTCAGCAGAGGAGGGAAAGTGCGGCGCTGGTGAAGAAGAGTTGCTGATCGGGGAGGATCAGAAAGTTGGCAGCAGGTTCAGAAGAAGAGAACAAAGTGCTGTTTTGTTACAGTTCGCAAAGTAAATATCTGACATTGTGTCCACACTTTGTAATAACCACATTGATTTTCTGAAATAGCCATGCACTCCTCCTGGTTGACTCCTCTCACGTCGCCGTTCTGAATTTCCTGTCTTCTCTGATCTAGTCACACTTTTAAGCTTAGCTCACACGCACTCATCTCCACAAACACACAAGGCCGCCCTCCATTTGAACAGCAGAAGCACCAACAGTCTTGACAAAAACATTATCCTTCTGGTGCTAAACAATCCAATAAAGCTCTCCACAGGGAAGAACTTAACCTCTCCTCTCCTCCGATGCTTGCATCCCGACCACGTGATTGCTGCCACAGTAAATTCCAATCATTAGTCTTCTCACTCCGCCATCACACAGGGAAGGGAGGGAGAAAAAAAATCCACCTCTATTAGTAATGGAGACCTCGTCAGAGACCTTCCTCTGAGAGCCCTGCCTTCCCAATTCCCACAGGAAAAATCCCCAGCAAAAAACTAATTCTACTTTTAATAATCTGTCATCAGGACCAGAGGCAGTCATAAATTATGTGGGGAGCATGTGCAGGAGTGGGCCACGAGAGGAAACTCGGGGGTGGGGGAAAAAAAAAAATCAAAGCCCGAGTTTGACAAACTTTGCTGAAGATAAATAATAACTTACAAACGGGATTAGTTGTAAAGTCACGGCTGAAAGACCCGCCGAGCCGTTTCCCTTGCAGTCTATGCAGGATGAAGAATTTACAGACACACCTATCATCCCCCCACTAACACACACACAAACACACACACACATCCTTTTTTTTATTCTACCTCCCCCAGTCTATCGGTGAAGCCTCTTTGGCTTTTCTCTCACAGAAAACAATGTTTGTGTTTCATCATTAACCCTCTTGCTTCCTAGGGACAGGTGCGGAGGGAGTGATTCTGTGGAGATAAAGCGGAGACAGTAAGGTGTTTAAGAGACAGCGTGGCAAGGGAAATGGCCTCTTCCTCCTCCCTGAATGTAGATAAACATAAATAAACAATCAACCTCCCACGTACACACACCTCACAGTAAAAATAGCAAATCAAGCTACAGTTTGACACCCGTACAACTGTGAAAATCCATGTTTTAGTTGTTGTTCTCACTCTTTTGAGAAAAGGTTTTTTGGGTGACACTAATATCCACTAGACTTGTTCACTCACTGTTTCCATGTCAATATTTGCTGGAACGATCGACATGCATCATAATCAGCTTTTCAAATCGAAGCCTGGCTAAAGGCCCGTCTCGACGAGGAGCTGGAGACCAGTCAGGTGAGGAATCTCACCGCAGCCAGGCACAAGAGGAGGAACTGGCTGGAATAATTCAGGCATGTTCTTACATGTCTGTGGTGAAGCTCTATTGATTTAATCATCAACAGAAAAATGTTATCTTGGCTTACACATTGTGAGGTCACCAGATGTCTAACATCATTAGTGAATATACAGACAATAAGTGTGACCACTACTTACTTTTGGGCATTTTTGGAAAATCTACTGCTGAAACGTACTGCCTGCAACTCTTCGTTTTCAATGAGAAATTTAACATTTCAATATTGTAGGATTGCTTAATTACATTGGGTTATATTAATGTTCATAAATAAATGTATTTTTTTCTCCTTTGAGAAGATATTGGAATTGTAACGGTGTCTTTACTTTTCTCTATATATACATATTTTTTTAAGTCAAGATATCTACAGTTCATCCAGTATTGATACCAAAGTCCTCCACCTCTACACAGTGCTTCTATTTCTAAATCATGCTCAATGTGCTATTGGCAGAGAAGCAAGTCTCTGTCAGCGGAAAACTTTTTATCCACGTTATCGGTGGCAATGGTAGCTAGCCTGAGCATTCATGCAGGCTCTGTTGTAGGGAACTATCTCCAGCATAGCAGAGAGAAGAGGAGGTTGTTAGTAGTGTGTAGACAAGGGTGATTGCTGCCTCTCCTCCTGACTCTGAATGGTTGTTTAAGACCAAGCAGGTAATTTCATCAGATGGAAATTATGAGAAGGCGTGGAGGTTGCCTTTCTATAATCTTCGAAATAAGCAGTTCTCCACTATCAAAAATTACATTAAAATAGACGAGTAAGGACATTTGAACTTAGCCAGAGCAATGCTTGTTTATGACTTTTGTTTTTTTATCATATATTCATCATACACATATTCAAACATGTTACAAGCTTATGATCACAGAAAATGAAAATAAAAATTTCAATAATAAAGCTAAAACTGACTAAGTTGTCAGTGGGATAATTTGGTCACGGACTTTCACTACATAAATAAATTTAAATCACCAAATAAAGGAACAAAAGAGACTCAAGAGAGAGAGTTGTGCAAATGTTATTTTGTTTTTTGTCCTGTGTTTCTTTATCAAATAATATGAGTCATGACATTTTAAGACAGACATATATAGAACATGGTCAAATTATGGATTCAAAAGTATACAATAATTAAAAATTCCCTAGTTTTCAAAAATCAACTTATTCCTCGACTGTGTCACATGAAAAACATAAACAAAACAAAAACAAAGAGAGAGAGGAAGAAAGAACGTGTACATACAGTGCTGGGATTTGATGTCTGCAAAGTCAAGTGCTCAATTTTCCTTTCACTCTCCAGCGATACCAAAGAAGCTCAATCATATTGGGACAGTAATATGAATCAAGGACAGCTCACTCACTCTCAATTGCAACTCAGTCTAACTGGGACCATGGGTGCAGCAGAAACTGGATTCTCAATTCAAATGGGAGAGCGAGTAGGCCGGTCGGAGTCTCCGGCACGTCTCGAGGCTGATAGATTACTTTCTGCGGTAAGGACAAAGGGAATGAAGATGACTACTCTGCCAAAGCTGGCTACAGATGAGACATGCACGGCTGAATGACCATGGTACACCTCACCCATTTGTCTATGTGCTCAAGATTTGCTCTACCTATGACAAAGGAGTCAGTACACCACACTATTGACATATAGTCTCACCTTTATATCTTGGAATATCTTGTTACAACTTTCATTTTGAGTTAGATTTTGAGCAGGTTGGAGCATCCATCAACTGGATTGACCACTTAATGTCCCTTACATGCTGCTATTTATTACACAAAATGTGAAATGCAGGCATAAATCTAACTTTCTAGCAGTCACCTGTGTCTCAAAGGTAAAATCTGGTGACAAGTATGTAATGTTTGTTGGACCATATACTGTATAAAAGCTTAAACTCAATCAATACATTATAACAAGTATTTGTTAGGAGTGTTCCAATACCTCCAGCTCACAAGATAGGACAACGCACAATACTGGGATTTTATTAATCGTAGAATGACTTTAAAATGACAATATGCATTTATTAGATATCATCCAAGCTTATTGTGCCATGCATGATGAGCTTGAGCTACAGCACTGGATGCAAGAGACAAAAATAGGGAGAGTTAAATAGGGAGGCACTAGTAGGGACAAGGCTTTTCTGTTTTGTGACTGTTGATTTTTCAATAACCATCGCAGAGGTTATTGTATGCTGGGCTTTATGGGACAAATTTTTCCTGATCTCTGCACTTCATTGTCATCCAGCTGGCCCTGTAGTGTCCAGGTCCACTCGCACTGCCTGGGGTGGAGTAGTGGTAGAGAGGGCATTTGATCTGGCATAGATTGAGCCAGAGTGGATCTGCAAAAGAGTGACTATGGGGAAAGCAGCATCATCTCCACAAGCCCACTAATCCATTGGTCCACTGGAGAAATCATGTGTCTTTGCACAATGATACAAAGAAAATGCACATTTACATCCTGGTCTTACTGACGACTCAGGGACTCTTATTGCAGCTGGGAGGGACTGATGTGTGAGGACTGAACTGCATTTTAAGTCCTTCAGATTAGGGAAGGTGTCCATGGCAGCACCTGTTACACTGTGTGAAAAGATTAAAAACAGAACTTTTTCAACAGGGCCTCCAAATGCTCCAGTCACACTAGAAAAGTTTTTATGTAATCACTTTAAAAAAAAAGTGATTAGAGAAATCTTAGTACATCATTGTTAAGTTGGCAATCCTGGCAACAACTCTATAATTACTTATTTTCTTACTTCAAAATAATCATCTGAAACATGGATACGTCAGGATGTGAAACTTACAACACTCACTTTCGCATCATGATACATAGTGACAGTAACAGTATGAATCTTTGCATCACAGTTTCCCATAGTGCTTGTAGCTAGTCACAATATTAAATATTTGAGGGGTTTTGTCTGATGTCAGAGATTTTATATGTGTAAATATATACATTTTTTTTTATTGACTCACCCAAGATCAACCTGGATGTTCTTGAGGCCAGGTTCACTTGTGTCTGAGCCATAGTCACATATTGCAATGCAGCTAAGGTTGCAGTGGCTGTAATTCATTCTCTTCTGCTCTCTTCTGCGTTTGCATATTCCACAAAGTCGCTGCTGCTCTGCACTTAGAAGGTCACCTCTTTCATCAGCTATTCTACTTGCATTCCAAACTGTGTGCACATGAAAAATCTGCCACTGAGTTTTTCTTTTCTTTTTTTTCCTTTGTGGAGGCAGATTAGAGATAGAATTTGCCGTATGAACCTTTTGCATGCTAACCTTTGCAGATGGCCCCACTATTGTGGGGAAATGGATTGCCTAATAAACCATATCATCCAACATATTTGCCGCTCGGCTGACCAAATAGAGGCTGTGTTTTTTGAGTAAATTCCCTTTGTCGAATTTGTCAGTGCTCATGCTGCCATTGTAGCTTTGAGTTAAAGGTAAAGGAGCCTTAGAGTATGAGCTTAAAGTGTAGCCTAATTTGCAGTCTTTCCAAGAATGAGGCAATTTGTATGATATTTATTCAATGATCAGGGACCATTTTGTGTGTTTTCTTCAGGTTTATGTTTACTCCTAACGGATTAGTCACTGAATAAGATCATGTACTGCTCAACAGTGGCAGACAACTGTTGGCAACCTTATTTCTCTTCATTTACTGATAAAATTATTGAAGGGATTGCTGGTGACATTACAGCATTATTTTGGCATTTTCTCTACTATATGTAATGTGAGGCAATGATCTCTGCGAATATTACAATCTGTATGAAATAATTCTGACATTCATCTTCATAATCTCAGTTCAGTTCCCAGCACAATTATTTTTCCTTAATGTATAGTTACTGAAAAAATAGATGGTGGTACAGAAACAATGCCACTTCAAAACCTCGCAAGGTTTTCACAGGGAATCTAATTTCACAGTGGAGCCCTAATTTATCGCTCCCAGAAAAACCTCTTTCATCAAACTTTGCATATGAGCAGCCAAGTGATGCACAGGCTCTTAACGGCATGCTTTGCCTCCTTTGGTGAGTCGGCCAACCAATCCATCTTCGTGACTGTGCTCAGAGCCGAAGAGTGGGCAACCGATGCTCCCGTCACCGGGCTCCTGCGGGAGATGGATAGGGGGCTCCATCGCCCACCTCCAGTCCAGTACCAGCCCAGTGGCACAATCTGGACCTCCGCGCTGAGATCCACGTGGTGGGCCTTGTGGGGGCTCTACAAGAGGGCTACGGGAGGCAGGATGGAGGATGCTGTGCCTCAGTCATTCATGTAGAATCCAGATCCTTGCCTCCACAGGAGACTAAGCTGGACCTCCTGTTTGTGTTCCACAAAACAGAGTGAGGGTGTCCAAGTCATTGCCTGCCTGTGCAGTCGCTAATGCAGGCATTATATCTATGACAAAATGTCACCCGGTAATGTGATCATCAGCAACAAAGGAAAACTTACAGACACTATCTGACTTGTTTAGCATATTAAAAGGCATAAATTGCAATCTGTGGAATAAATTTATGACCTCCATCTCAAGTTGTGTCCTTCATTGGCTGTTAGTCACTGAAGTGTCTGATGGAACAACAAATACAATAAATGATAGCCCTGATTCCTCTTAATCTAATACGTCTCTTCAGTGTACATCCACCATTACAACAACTTGTCCTTCAGCTGAAGGAGGAGTTTTGTTTCGTCTCTTTGTGTCGTTCATCATGGCTGATTTTAAAACTGAAGTGAAAGCTTCTTTTATTAATCACAAAGAACTCAAGTCAAGGCTTTTCACTCCGTCGCGTGCATCCAATTTACAGCAGCGATAATTCATGCTATGCTAAACATTTCTTGTAAAATGTCACTTTGTGTTTGTAATTAATTTCCACATTAATAAGCAAAATTTCTCTGAGTTACGGGATCAAACCCTTTGAAATCTTTGTGGGTATAACGCATCTAGATGTCATCTGGAATGAAAGAGGTTGCATAAAAATGTGACCTGATGCAGGTTTTCTTAAAGTTTCAATAAATGATTAATGCATCCATTGTTCAGGTAACGCTTTTTAAAAAGAAACACATATAGGCTTACTTTATTATCATTTTTTTTTACCTGTAACAACTTGTCAAATGGACTCCCTGTTTTCCTTGATCATTAATGTTGATGTACTAAACCAGTTGCATTTGTTGACCGTGCCTGTTGATCTGGCCATATAGTTAATAAACCAAAAGATGACTTTCTAAAACCTATGTGTAATAACACATAATGTAAAATTTTCATGGACTGAAGTGTTGGAGTTGTTCAGGCAGACTGTTACAAAATAGCCCAACTTTACTGACATCACAAAAACCCTCCTTTGAATAAACAGCTAATTTTCATAACACGTAAGGGTTATGACACTAGTAAATCTTCACAGAACATCACTTCGAAAAATCCAAATTATCTCTTTAAGAATCACGCTGCCAGTAACTCTGTCTTTTCCTAATCTTTCCTCTGCACAGGGTGGCCCACTCCATCAATCCCATGCTTCCAAATCAGGAGAACCCTGTATTGGGTTACCTATGCAGTATCATGTGACCTTCATTTAATGCAACCTACGCACCCTTGATCAAAAGGAGTCTAAAGAGTAGAGGGTCAGACAAAGTGTTTCTGTTCCTGCAAAGCTTGGCTATGAGGGCAAATACACTTGTCACACATCAAGCAGGTGCATGCCTCTGAGCTGATGAATCAGATCTGCTCCATTATTCATTCTGCTGTGCTACATCAGTATTTCTTTGGCCATTTAGTTTGCAACATTCCAAAATCAAAGAAGCTATGATAATTCAATCTGTTAAAGGGATTTCATTATGGAGTTTTTCCTCCACCACAGCTTGGCCATCTCTACTCCTGCAGTGTACACTGATGGCAACATCCATAACCTGTCCTCTGATATTTCATTCCCAAACGGGTGCCGTGAACCTAAGATGTAATCGATACACAGACACACAGGCCTCCTGTGTTATTACAAGAGGGACAATGTCTGCTCAGCTTCCCGTGCCGTTACACAGTTCAGGCTTCCAATTAACCTGAGCGGATCCCAGTGCCAATCACACAGGGCTTCTATCGACAAGCCGCATGAAAAGAATAATGTTGTTAGGATGATGTAGCTCATGGTGGGAGGGCTGCCTGTGCTACCCCCCCCCCACCCCCCCTGCCACCATCCCACCACACCCCAACCTCTACCCCTCTCTCCAAGCACTGACAGGGACGAGTGTTGCAGTCATTTATCACCTCCTCTCTGGTCACTGAAGGGCCAAACAGGGCCGCATGCTTCTCACACCTTTGCTTCAGTAGACCGCAGTCTGAGAAAGTGTGATTAGAATACTAAAACACAAAGGTGTATCTGATTTTCACTGCACATAATGTGGCTTTCACATGTAAACAGCAGGAAACTGATAAGTAAAACTATTGTGAATGTTGCCATACTTATTGCATAGAAAGATAAGTAGGCGTTATTACAGACTCTAAAGTGTATTTACAGTAAGATGCACCAATGCTCTGGATCTCTAACTCATACAGGACCAACACTGGATTCAACAGGATGTGGATCCAAAGGCTAATGCCATTTGTGTGCTGTACCCACACTGGTTTATTTTACTTATTCAAATTGTGATGGTGTGAGGTAGCTAAGCATCGACTTCATGCTTTTTAAGACTTGTCTATATTATATATAAAAAGGCTATTCTTCTTTTCTAAAATGTTCCCTCCTAAAATACCATCATTGCAAGAAATATCTTCATAAATAAAAAGAGTTACCTAAAAAGTGTCTGTGCCCTAAAAAAATAAATGGACGAATAGAAGATGGAGGCAGGAAGAAATTGCTTTCCACATGCTGTCTGCATGTGGTTTTGTTTGTCTGACATGCCGGGGGTTGAAAATTGTTGGATTGTTTCTTTAAAACATGTCTCAGTTATAAGATAAGATATTCCTTTATTAATCCCGCAGTGGAGAAATTTAAATTGTTACAACAGCTTAAAGGACAGAGCAGAACCAATATACAAATCTATATATGTACAGTGAAATTAAGTGAACATAGAAATACCGAATAAATAAATAAATAAATTACAGGTTTATTGCTTGTAGTGGAGAGTAGTAAACTACTGAGAGCAGCAGGTGTTGTGCAGTCTGGGTTTATAGGGGCTTGGATGTTTTCTTTAGAAACTAATGCATAACTACTTTCAATTCATTTTCAATTCAGCCTATTTATGTAGCACCAATTCACAAAACAGAGGCACTTTACAGAAAAAGTAAATTAAATTGGGGCTGACATACTGATCCAATTGATCCTATTTATCAAGCAATGCATGAAGTTAGTTTCATTATTCAAATTAGTTTTAAAGGTTTTTAATCTAAGGAAACCCAGCAGATTACATTAAGATGAAGTCATTGACTTGCAGCAATAACTGCATGGACATTTGCTTGGTGTCTTTGACTTTACTCAATCTCTAATACCGAGCATGCATACTGACAGTGGAGAGGAAAAACTCCTCTTTAACGGGAAGAAACCTCCTACAGAACCTGCCTCAGTACAAATAGCCATCTGACATGACCGACAGAGGTTTTGAGAAAACAAAGCAGATACACAAGAGAAACAATATTGAATTATGTCTATTAATAAAACAAATAAATAAATAAAAATATTATGAGGTCCTAAAAACCTCAAGCCCCCAGGTCTGTGCCACTGTCAATCCTTTCTAAACTGAGGTCCAGGACAGGATACATAACATAACTTTATTGTATTATTGCAATTTTACCTCATGAACTCTCCACTGTCTGCTGACGTCAAACTTCGCACACACAAGAGGTCACATGTATCTCTCTCTCTTTATTTATTTTTGCTGGTTTGGGATTAAAAAACATCTATACATCAAGGTTTTCTTAATTTTTTGGTCATACAAGTGATCAGAAAGCCACCTGTGTCACTAAGTCGGAAACATATTTTGTCATAGGGAACATATTATTCTATAAATCCTGTCTCAAAACAGACATTCACCAACTGTCAGAGTGGGACGAGGGATCAATCCATTTATTTTTGCCCTCTACCTTTTTTTCTTTTTTTTTTTCTGAGAGACATCATACAAATTGAGACTGTATATAAGTTACAACAGCAGCCAAGTGTGGCCTACTAGGATTTCAGCTGTGATTGAGAGTGTGTTTAGATGCTCAGGGCCAAACTCTAAAAGCATTGTTACATTGACAAGGCCGACACAAAGAAAGAATGTCTTTCTGCATTTGCTCCCTCCTTTCTTGGGCACTGCTGCCACTGGCGACTTCAATATTGATTATTGTGAAGCAAAAAAAAATCAGCTCAAGGAGCACAATCATTAAGACAAATGCAGTTCCACTCAATGCCAAATGCACAAAGACTTGAAACTCTTTAAAACATATCTCTCTGTGTCACACTTTAAAAGATACGGTGAACATAAGTTCTCTGTAGAGAACTGGCCTGTTTATTGTGGATACAATGTCTTTTTTTAATTAAATAAAAGCTTTCAATTAATTTCAAAGACATGTCGATCTTATACTTTCCGCAAAGTTTGGCCAAATGAAAGCAAACATCTGTTTTCAGTACACATAGTTCTACACAATGTTTATATTAAAAAAAGTCTACATCCTAATCAATGAAAATACAAATTTACAAGACATAAATTGAATATTAAATAATGCCACCTTGTGAATGTTGAGTGGACAAAATAAGAAGTGTCCAACTACTTATTTTCCATGGGGATGTCTCAGTTTGGATTATTTTTCCACTTATACATATCCCCGTTATGCTGACATAGGCACTTCCTCATGCTGAGTTCCAGCCCAAGGCTTCATTAAAATCATAGAGTACATGCAATAAAGCATATTACATTCAAGCATGGTGTAAGTATTGTCATAATTGGACAGATACAGCTTCAGCACTCAAACTCACAACTTGCTCTGATGATTTTATTTTTGAAGTGTTAGGCTAACAGTAGCATGCTTACTTTGTTTTCCCATATTTTTTACATATTTCAATGTAGTTCCAATTAATTGTGTTTTTGAAAATGTCTCAAGGCTCAGTTTTGCTTAAATCACATTGAATTAGCTGTATTTCCAAAGCGCGTTGAACAGCTCTCTAAACACAGATTCTTAGGATCCTAACTGGAGTAATCCCGTTTGTTCAAAATAAGTACACACATACATAACAAAAGGCAAAAAAAAAAAAAAGCTTATTTTTATTTGTCAAAATTTGTTCTCTTGAAATACACCCTTTGGCAAAAATCTCAAAAGAAGACTAAAATTTTAAAGGGGAGACATTAACTGTGTGGTGTTTTGATAGTTTTGTGAAAGTCATCCACAATTGTATAAACTGCAGGGGTGTTCTTTTACAATAATACTGGGATTATTAGAGCAATTATTGTAAAACCTTTGTTGACTCAAATGTTACGGAATGGTGCGCAGACAGAAAAGTTAAATGTTTTTTTGTTGTTTTTTGTTTTTCAGTTCATGTTGTGCATTTAAGTACAGACTGTGGCTTTATGACACACATGAGCCAGGTTAAGGTGACAAAAAAGCCCTTCCATGACTTATGTCAACAGGGTAAGGCAACGATACCAAGCTACAGCATTTTAGGGTTTTAGTACAGCTTGAACACTACATTATACATTTTTTAAATATCATATTGATAAACTTTACACTGGCTGGTGATCAATCTTTCCTGCTTAGCTCTGACTAAAAGATGTCAGCGCAGATTTAATGTGGTTCTCGTACCTTTAAAACTTTCCATTTGTTATGTTTGGTCATCCCATTAGTTGCCATTTGTTATCATTAGTGTGATAGAAGCCTCATCCTTGCAGAAAGAGGAAAAAAAAACACTTGAATATTTTCACATTAGATAGAGCTCCACTGGTGCATCAGATTAATGTTCCTTTTAAAAACAGAAAAAGGTAGGTGGAACATCAACTTCAGGAGCTGCGCCATAACTATTACATTATGCTGTCTGTTTATTTGCTTACTCCCTTGATGGTTGGCTAAATCCTAACATTCGCATGATGCTTGAAGATAAAGCCTTCACTCTAGTCTAAATGTGTTTTAAGAGCCTGTGACGGATGCCGTAGTTGTTCTCCTGTGGCTGTTTGTGCTATACCTAGCTACAGGTAAAAATCAAAGTGATAGTGAGCAACAGCAGTAATTTCATGCCTCAGATTCTACCAGAAAGAAAAGGGGGAAAAAATCTGCAATTTAGATTCAGTAAATTCCTTTTAATATAGTCTTGTGAAAATCATGAAGAATCATGCATTTTATGACTGTGCATCCAAAGAGCTCAAAAGATAATTTCACAAGAGAAAGAAAAGTTGGGAAATATTTTGAATAATTGAGGTCTAAAATATATCTATCTTGCCGAAGTGGGAGTGGCTGTGCCTTGGGCCCAGGTCCCTGCTCTGCCCATTGTGAGAGATAAGCAACATGGCGTGTGGACATGTGTGTGGCTGATTCACTTTGTAAAACTCCGAAAGTGATTAATGGTTTTCTTAATATATTCACAGCAGTAATAGAAGCCCCCTGCAAACTAACCTTGCATAAAAATGCAAATGAATAGAGACAAACTGCTGAAAAAAACTCGTTGGCAGGGATAGACCTGGAAACCTTGGGAAATGGGTGTGCATATATTTTTATCTGACTGAAAACAACTTAAAATTGCAAATTGCCTTGTTTTGTTGATGCAATTGAAACTGCTTCTCTTCAAAAAAAAATACTTAGATTCAGGAAACTATTCACCCAGAGAGAGTAAAGTATAATATATATTAGAAAGTAATTTCGCTGTTCAACTGAAAATAGATTTCAAGTCTCTTATGATTTGACCAAATAAACTTTCTCATATTGGAGCCATGCTGTCATGTCTTTCTAAATCACAAAATTGTTCATCGTATCAAGGTAATAATTCACATCATAATTCAGAAATTACTCTTTTAATTTCTGAATTAATCAAAAAGAGAAATGTTCCTATTTTGAGGAAACTAAACATGTTTTAGTCATGACCCTCAGGGATCATTTAGATGTGTCTCTCTTCTAGCACACCTGGTTCAAACGATATAGCATTAGCTCCTGTTTGCTATCAAGCACTACAGAACCCACCCATTTATTTGGGCCAGGTGTGTAGCAGAAAGACAGCAAAAACATTCCCTTAGCTTATAACAGTAAGAGAATGCAATTTAATTACTATTTCCTAATCTGCACTTCTCTTCTTTCTACTAATAACGTGCCACGTAAATTTTACAATTTTTAACCAACGACAAGGCTCCGCGCCAGCGCACCACTGAGGTGGAGCGTGACAAATGTCATGATCGGACAGCGGGGAGTCAGAGGGGTTGCCCGTCAGAACGTCAGTTTCCAAAAGCTTCACAAAGTGCACATGGAGACCCCACCAGACCGCATACAGTGTTAAAAACCTGCGGAGTGTAAATTACCCTGACTTTTAAAACCACAGGAGGGTTAAAGGAAGAGACATACTAGTTTTATTCTGATTTTAAAAGACACAGAATTGTTAAATACAGTATTGAGTTTGGGACATTTTTGTGGTTGTTATTATGAAGCTACAACAAACAGATTGTCACAAGCCATTATTAGCCAAACGTCCACCAATGTCTCTTAAAGCAATGTAAATCGAGCTCAGATTTCTGCAGGTGAATACACACAATTTTATGTCAGTGTCTTAGACATTATGAATTCTTGCTCAATACCTGCATTACATAAAAGACAAGCTTGGAAGCTACTACTGATTTTTTTTTAGCTTTGCTGTTGAAAAATTTTACTTTGTGTAAAGTTCCCCTCCTTTGATTACACTGTGGAAACTCAGAGGGGATAGCGCAATCGTCTACTCGATTACTTTCACTTCGGAACACGCAACAGAAAAACCCAAGTCCCAAACCAAGTCTGAAGTCTTCATAAAGTGACTGAGTCAAACCTTTTATGTTCCATTTTCCTAAGTTTTGGGTGTTTACTTGAGATGCTAACTCTACTAGCTAACAACATGAAATAAGTCACAAAACATATGAAGATCACCAACAAGCTAACCTCCAACGATTAAACATATCAGGTGTTTTCTCGCCATGGCTGCTGAGGCGGTCTCTACATAAAAAACTTTAGCTTTTTTTTAACCATTATCATCAGTATAAACAATGCTGATTAATTATCAAGTCAAAATCACTGAGGATTATCTGTGCAGAATAAATCACTGTCAGGAAGACTGTTGAATATTTCATTTACACCAGGAGCGATTTAATTACAGAAGTCTTAACAGATTAATTAAAACTCAGAAGGCGTTGGAAAATGAAGAACTGAAAAAAAAAATTCTGAACTAGATCATGTTTTTTCACGTCGTCGTTTCTAGTTTGTCTTTGCATCATAATTGTTGAGCTTTTGGTTTGGTCTCTTTTCCTTCTTCAATTCATTTTTTAACAGGAAGACAACAAAAACTATCACTAGCAAAATTATTTCTGAAACAACGTTTAAAAGATCATATATTTTATTACAGGATAAGCCATGTAATATTTCAACAGTTTCAGACAAAGACTATAAGGTCAATATTTTAATTACATTACTGGTCTTCATTCAAATACTAGCCTAATTGCACCCTATTGCCTTGTATTATCATGGCACCATTATATTATTAAACGAACAATGGTATAATGTGTTCATTGTCTGCTGAAGCGATAATTACATGAAGTCCAAAATAAAAGCTTCAACAGAAATGATATTAAAATGCATGAAACTTTCACTGTCAGGTGCATGCTGCTGAAGTACATCTTTTAAAGTTGGAAATGAAGATTGATGCTTTATATTGCTTTTAATAATATATTGATGATCCTGTCAAAACATTACAAATCTGATTTTTTTGTTAATATTGATACATTAGCTTGGATAATTGATTAGATTTCTGTAAGCCTCTTAATTGTTAACCATCTGCTCCAATTATAAGAGCTCCCATGGGAATGGTCGTGATAGGTTGAAATTAGTGGTTTGAGAAGACTGAAAGCTCCCAGGAGCTTTTTTTTCTTGGCTAATATCAGGTATTGGCCACAAAGTCCTGGTTCAGGTCTTCACATTTAAATCATCAGGATTTGTTTTTTAATCATTTGGTTTATTTTCTTTTTAGATTGTTTTGTGCTCTGTGTCCATTAGGACATTTTGAGCAAATTTTAAAGCTTCAGATCTTTGCAAAGGTCTGTCAAAATTATTTGACAGACTAATTAAAAATTTGAAAAGTGACTATGTATTTAAAACATGCATTTTAAACCCCTTAAACATCACAGATCATGCCATCAAAAGAGCCAGTAAAGAAAAATTAAGACAGAAATATTTATGAGGAAGGAGTGGAAATTGATAGTGGATGCAGGTGAGAAAATCAGGTGATTGTGTACAGCTGAGAAAGGGACCAAACAGGTAGCAGAACAATAAACAAAGACCGAACAAGGGATCAAAGTATTAACTACATACAATATATGTTAATTAAGCTGCAATGACCTCTACTGTTAACCTCACATTTACCTTGTTTTTCTTCATTTCCTATGTAAAAATTATGCTTGTTATTTTTTAACTAAATAGCATGATCTCACATTAATGTTTACTATTTTTCCAATACACTTCAAGGATATATTGTCAGTTTATAATTTTAGTTTACAAAACTTTCATAGCTTTCAGTTTACAATTGTCATTATTTTTCTTTTTTAGGGTGAGAGGTATTGGGGTAAATTGACCTTCCAAAATAATTGAATATTTTCAATTTCTGCATTCTCTCTTAGTTTTCTCTGTTTCTATGTATTGTAGGCTTATTAAACATGTACCAGAAGCCCAAGTTTTACCCCACACGATTATCAAGCCAATGATTTTAGCCATAAATCTAAACTCCAGTGTCACTTTCCACCAATAAAACATTTCACAATGCGCACATATGTATCAAAACTGGGCCATGGTGCCACAGAAGAATGTGACTCTGATGAGTCATGTTTCTTTCACATAATAAAGATTCTTCATGTTGCTTACCTAGCAAACTGATAGCACCAAGGTGTACAGATTATAGAGCCCTAGACCATCACTGTATCTTGTATGCTAAAGTAAAATGTCCATTTTTACTTTTGAGCCAGCTTGGTCTTCTGTATGTTTTGATTTACAAGGCTAATATTTAGTTGACAGCACCTTAATTTTCATCTTTTTAAACTTTAAACAACAACCTCTGGTCTGAAGATGCAAATGTTGGTATTGCTCGTGTCAAAACAGAAAGGGTTAAACATGCGGCTAAAAAATAAATAAAAAATTAATTGAACTGCAACCTTTACTAAATAAAATTTGTAAATAGAAATACAAAAGTGTTTAAACTTATGACTTATTGAGAATTAATGAAGACTGGTGGGGATGTTTAATCTTTCAGCAATCATGACAGGAGTTGACGTTAAATGAACTGTAGTCACTCTCCTTGGCCAGTTCGCAGTGGTCAGCGGTCCACATCCTGGAGACTAGATTGGATTTATTGCTACTGGGCCAAAGGTAACAAATACATGCAATATAAAAGGTGAAGATGGATGCCATTATCACTGAATGGATTTTGTGCCCATCATCAGGGGCAATCACATGGAATAGATTGATACTGCGAGCAATAATTTTATATTAGCCTTATATATCTTAACTGGATAATTCACTCACAGGAGGGCTGAGCAGGATGCAGACGAGCAGATGCAAAGCTGAACTTTGAGCAGAAACAAGTCAGTTCGCTAAAAAAAAGTTCCAATAGGCAGCCTGGAAATTAAATGTGAAGATCAAAGAATCAAACAGGTCAAACTGACTCCTCTGGTTACTCATAAACCTCCATCACCCCTAGAGGTCTCACTCAGCTGAGGCAGGAATATCTTCATCTCATCTGCGGAGTTGACCGCAGGTTTCTAGGATGCCTCAGAGAGATGGGATGAGGTTATGAGAGGTCATGTAGAACAGCTCTGTGTGACAACAAATCAGAGGCCTCCCCTCTGGTCTTTGTAAAGGAAGCCGACAGATGAAAATAAAAACTAAACCCACAGTGCTCTAGTGTCTCACTTTGTTGTCATATGTAGAACGATTAAAAAAACAATGTATATTTTCTAAGAGCATTCAGTTGTACTTGTTTTCTTTTTAGAAACAAAATAAGTTAAGATTCAGTGTACTTATTTATTTAGAAAATAAAGACATGCCACATATATGTTTTAAAGTGTTTGGTAATAGATTTTTAATGTTCATTTGTCTGTGCCCCGCAGGCTTGGATCTTTGACATTTGAAATAATTGTCGTTCGAAGGATCATCACCAGGGGAGCGTTGTGAATAGTGTGGGGACAATTTGAGTAAATGACTGTATCAGCCTGTTTATTTGTAACGATATCACCTCGGGCGTTGCTGCAGGACAGCTATTAGAGGGTCTGGTCATGAAGAGATGGAAAGAAAAGCCCAGCGATCACCCAAAACTTAGCACTTAATGTGACAACTTATCAGACAAAAGCTCCCCCATGGAGAAAGGAAAAATAATAAAACGAGGGAGAGGGGGAGAAAGACATTATTGTCCACCACTAGAATAATACAAAGCAAAGCTGAAGTAACTGGATCATAATTTGAAGAGGCTGTCGTGTCAAATATCACATGTCTATTCAGAATCTCAAGCATCAACCCTGTATGTTTTACATGTCGCACGGAAGCATCCAATCCTTTTAAGCCCAAGGGGACGAGTGGAGCATGGTGGGACGTCCAGCGTCCCACCATGGTACCTTATGCCTGTGGCAGGGCCTCAGTGTAAGTGGGCTTACAATGTGCTCTTTAAGAGCTGCTCAATAAACACAGCTGTTCCCAGCAGTCCTTAAATCATGAGAGGATGTCGATCCCAGCATTTAAATACGGCGAGGCTTTGACCCCAGCGGAGAGAAAAATTAAGAGAGGAGAATAAAGCCAAGGATTTTTTCCACCAATGCTTAATCTGTGCTAAATACATGTGATTTCACAACTAGATTCACACATTAAGGAGCCAGAGCACAAGATCAGAAAGGGGAGTTAACATCAAGATAAGATCATAGCTTCGCCCAGTGCCTGTCAACTCTGACACCAACTAAAGAAGTTGCGCTTAGTACTGGATGACGCGAATGCCGCACTAAGTACAATCTGGGACTGTCAACAAAAACAACAAGCTGATAGACAGTACAGCAACAATGATCCTTGAGATGCTTGGCAAAGGTAATATCAATTGCAACCACAATGGATATTGTTGCACAGATAGAGGGATGCAAAAATCAAGGCAACATGGAAAGAAGTACACCAATTGTCAAAGCACAAGAAGGTTGTGACCAGAAACAGACTACCCAAGAATTACAACCAATGCCTGAGGCTCAGGAAACTACCAAACAAAGAGTCCAACCCTCAGTCACCCGACTGAAGAGATTCGTAAGAAGATAGAAGAACCCATTGTACAAATAGACACAGTTTTCAGCAATAAAACACCAACTGATGACTCTGGCAGCAAAAGCAGGTTTTCAAACTTACATAGAACACCCAGGAAAAAAAAACGTACAGTAAAATGTGCATCTGTGACAAGTTTTAAAGGGATTGAACCAACAGTCTCTTTTGTTCAATTGCTAAAGGAGTAACACGTAGAAAAGGGGAGGGGCTCCAAAGAGACATTCCACAGGAGCATAAATAACATACACAGAAATAGCAGACATTATTTGCATTTCAGATCCACCATGGGTCCCAAAAAACATGAGCTGTGGGCTGTTTTAAACTAATGGGATGTAATACTTTTTGAAGTGAACAACATGGGATGTTTTTCAAGGTGGCACTAGAAATTGTGGATGCCCAAGAAAAATATCTGAACAATCCTGTAACTTATTACAGTTGCACCTTTAACAAGTTTCTATTGCTTTTAGTCCGACCAGTATATGAGGAGTTGACTCTGTGCATGCTGCTGAGAACACAGAGTGTATTTTGACTGGGGAGCTGCAGGAGTTTAACAGAGCATCATGTATGCAAGTTCCACCACAACTGGCATGACTGAATTATATTGTTGAAAAATTCAACTTGCAATGGTTACCATCATCCCACCAAAACACTCCAAGCTATGTTCTCAGATAAATAAAATGCACTCCTTCATGTGAACATTTTAGTAATTGGATAATCTATCCATTATTCTGACGATCAATCAAGTAATCAAATAAAAGTTACAAAATAAAATACTGATACTGCCGTGATAGCATCAGATATTAGCATCAGCGTAAATTTTCCTATTTGTGCATCCCTAACAATTGCTTTTCTGTAGTTTTGGGGAAAAAATAACCTGTAACAATAATATAACAATAACAATTCACTTTTTAAGTTAACCTGGACAAGTTAAGATCTGAAACTGCATTCAATTCAATACTAAAGCAACAAGCTCACAAAAACACTCGTTTACACAGTTTTACTCTTCTACAGTCAATTTAATGAATTCTCACTTTGACCAGTGAGAGTTTCTGTGTATGACGCCTTCGCCATCAACACATGTCAGCTATACCCACCCATTTGTTATGACCAGGATGTAAAGCTTCGTCTGTAAGGCTGCGCTAAGCAAAAGCTCGCTGTGTTCCGTCTATCTGCACGAGTCTCTCCTCCACCTGAATGCGTACACCTACCTCGCAAATGGACCCGGTCGCGCAGAACACTCCACTAAGCAGCAGCTCCGAGAGGATAAAGGCTGCCATATTCCATGGATCGCGCCGGTTATTTTAGGGATGCCTATAACGATTTAAAACCCGGACATTTTCATTTGCCACTGAAACCGCCCCGAATGCCCCAGACCAAACTTGAACCTGCTGCTAGTACTTAGTATTTGTCAACAACCCATAAGCGGAAGTGAGAGTGTTGAGTATCACCAAAGACATCACCGGCTGGAACAGTGTTCTTAAGAATTTTAATAATCGAGGTACCAGAATTATTCGAGGAATGTTAAATCCTCGAATAAATTCGATATATATAATAATAATAATTAACATTCCTCGAATAATTCTAGAACCTCGATTATTAAAATTTTTAAGAACACAGTGTTCTTAAGAACATTGTGTTCTTAACAATATATATTATTTATATATAAATATAATATATATTTAAATGTGATGCCTGGAAAAGTTTTCTGCACTAAAAAATAGAAGATACAAAATTTACAAACAATTTATTTATTTTATGTACATAGAAATAATTTAAAAAAATTATGGCCATGTCAATTACAAAATTAATCATATTGTGTTTTTGAAGATTGTTTTCAGCAGTAAAAAGTTTACGTTCCCACTCCCAAACCAAAAAGCACACATCCATATTTGCCCTGAACACAGCTGGATGTGCATTGAATGGTTTGTTGCTGCTTGGCACGCTTGACTGTGATAGTGATCAGCAGCAGCCAGTTTATGACAAGAACAGCTGTGGCAGCTACTATGCTGCTAAGAAAAATTATAAAATCAGGTTTTCAAAAAATAGAGAGGGAGAGAAAAGGGTAAGAGTGTCAATTTATAGCACAGTTTTTCTCAAAGAGGTGGGTGGACTGTGTGAGATTATCAACCAGTTAGAATAGCATGCTTAGCTACAGACTACTGTTTGCCTTCTTTTAACTAGCATTTAATGAATTAAGGGAACAAATTACCAACATATTCATATATTTAACTTGTACCTTTTACCACACTTAGCAGATGAGTCAGTCAGCAGCAGCTCTAACCCACTTCCCTCCTGACCTGCCCTCTCCTAAGTGAAATTAAGGCTGCAGTTTGTAACTTTTATAACTTTTTTTCACATATTTGTTAAAACTGTCATTATGTTGTGACAGTATGGTATAAGAGATAATCTGTTAAAAATCTATTTTCTCTGCCTTCTCCCAGTGCTCTCTAGAAACAACCAATCAGAGGCAGGAGAGTTTCAGCGCTGTCAATCACAACCTCATGTGGTGCTGCTCATCCTCCCTCCCCATCGCTCTGTGCTATGTTGTAGCTAGTATGTGAATCCTCAGTCTAGTTAGAATAGCTACCAGTGACGACAGATAAACGAGTTTCCTGTAATGATATGTTGTTTCTCCACCATTAGCACATTTAGCAGTGAGTGAATGAAGTTGATTGACAGCATTAAGACCTTCCTCCTGGTTCTGATTGGTTGTTTTGGCCAGAATGTTGCATTACTTTCGCCAGCAATAATAGTTCAAGGAGGAGATTGATTGTTGTCACAGATTATCTGTCTCATACCAAACTGTCACTGGTGACAGCTTTAACAGATATGGAGAAAACATATTTTTTATTAACGTTATATACTACAGCTTGAATATAATGCAACTACATAGCATTTTTTGAGAAGTATAGATTTCATTATGTGTATTTTGCATGTTGCTTTTGACTGTTGCTTCTGGGGAGAGATATTTCAGTAATCTAAAACTAATAGAAAACATTTTAGCAAGCTACTTGCATACTGTATGTGGACTCTTGCATGTAAATTTCATGAGCAGTAAATATTGTGCTAGTATCAGTATTGAACCAAAAAAAGCAAGTTAAAAGCCTTTAAAATTGTGATGCTTTTTATTGGTCAAATGGACTCACAAAACTGTAACAGCAGCTGTGAAGGGGGGAAAATCTAATTTTTTTCAGTGGGCCCAAGATTCCTGGCTGCACCCCTGGAGACAATGCCAAAGTTTACGTTACATTTTAATTAAAGCTCCTTGTAATATTATCAATATTCATCTTTACGCGAAGACTATTTTATGATGCTTCTCTTGTGCTTCATGAGCTGTTCTTTTTTTGTTTATGTATTTTTCAGAAAATGATCATCTTATTGGCTGAAAACAATTAATTCTAAGTTATGTCCATCAGCACAAAGTACATGTGTGTGTGTGTGTGTGTGTGTGTGTGTGTGTGTGTGTGTGTGTGTGTGTGTGTGTGTGTGTGTGTGTGTGTGTGTCTGTGACAGGCTAAATGGGAGACTCCAAGGTTTTTGGGCTTAGACTAAATTAACTCCAGCAAGAGGAATGGGTGGAGCAGAAACCCAGACAAAGCCTGGAGAGGACACTATACTGGTATTTAAATGGCCAAGAGGATGAGAAATAAAAATCTAAAGGAAAGAAGAAGAGAAAATTAAAGTTTCTTTGTGACAGCAGACACTGTTTTCCTGCCTCCTCAAACAGATGCTGAGGCAGATGGTGGTGAATTAACAGAAGATGAGAGAAGAAGAAATGGAAATGCCTAAAATGGGCCCATGGAGGGAAGACATTAAAATATTGTGTGTTTGTGAGTGTGTGCGTGCGTGCGTGCTTCTGTGTGAGTGTGTCTGAGAGGGCATGTGTGCAGAGTAGACGCGTCCAGGAGAGAGACTGTTAAACAGTATCTCAGCTGGGAGGACTAAAGAGGATGGGTGGAGGATTCCCAGTCAGAGACAGAGCTCGCGATAATAATCACAGGCGTGAAATTACAATGCTGATATTTGTTGCACCCCAGGGTTTGGTGTGAAGTGGTGGGGCTATCGGAGCTTGGAGAGCCCACATATCACAGGAGGGCCCGTGCTGGCTGACGGTCGGTCATCAATGATCAGAAGAGCGGCCCCTCACCCACACCTCTGCCAAGGCAAGCAACGGATCCGAATCATTCAGAAGGAAGAGCGTTAAAAGTAATAATATTCACCTGGGAAGTGAGAGAAAATACATTAAATGAAGTTTGTTTAATTGCATTCCCAACTAATATCCAAATCCTTCTTGACAGCTTTAATTTGCAGTTTTGTAAACAAATCAGTTGCAATTAATAATAATAGCAAAATAGTTTCTACGTAAGAGGAGTTTGCTGGTGGAACGGGCAAATAAACCAAACAAAATTAACAATTCTAAAGTAAGTTTGTTTGTAAATATACTTTAGTATTTCCGTTTAAAAATGACTAATTAAAACAGAAATTTCTAAAACATATGCACATGAGAAGACAGAATTTGACAGCCTTTTTCAAATGTATATTGTTGTGAAATAAAGCCCTACTATACATTGCAAATATTAAATATTGTTCTAACACATTTATATGAATGACTTACATCTTTAGCATGCTATCAAGTTCTATAGGTTGTGATTAATGATTTACTTATTTCTAGAACTAGAAACCTGAAGGTCAATGGCCCTTGACATCTGAGTTTAGACACCACTGATGTAAACAAAAGTTTCCAGTGTAGGTCTAGCAGGATTTTAAGGGTTGTTGGATGGCGTGCCATGCATCTGTCTGAAGTTTTTCTGGGATTCCTACAAGTTTTCCTGTGGAATTAAACTGTATTCCTCTCCATTCACCTTCTCAACCTCTTTGAATAGCCTCCTGCTTTTCTCTGCTGAAGAAAAGCAGTCTGACAGCTTAGTTGACTTTTTCCAATTAAGCTTTTGTTTTTTTTTCTTTTTTTATAAATGTTATGTTTTTTCTTTTGCAACAATGAAGCACAATGGCAATGAAACAAAGTCTAATCGACTTGTGCTATCAGTATTGATACTGATCTGCTGCTGCTTAGATCTGTTTTTACGAACAAGACATATGAGTTTCTGAAGTGACAAAGTAATTACAGTTTAAGACATAGCTATCAAAATGGTACAAATAGGAAGCTAACTGGACTGACTAATCAAAACAACTTGACTGCAGTCTCTGTTAAAATTGACGCTCTTTTTTTTCTACTTTTTGCCAACTCGAAATTACAAATATTTAATGTGTAATCTATTTGTTTATGGGTGTTTATTTTATCCGGTAAGGAAATCAGAGGCAGAAAAGTGGCCTGCATGAGTATCCTCATGGCCGAGCGTCAAACTCTGACAAGATATGACACCACATTTTTCAGTTCACACTGTGAATGAGGGGGGAGAGGAGCTAATTTCCATGTCCATCATCTCTTACTCCTGCCAGTGCCTCTATGAAAGCCCAGTCTGCCTCCTCCATTTCTGGGGTGAAAGTGAAAAGTAGATGCGTTGTCGGGCAAAACTGATAATGGCTGTGAGGCACAGACTGATCCCAATTGCCCTGCTTTCAGCCCCTGCCACCCCCATGCTCCCTGAAACTAAAGGGTTCACTGACAGATGGGACTGGGCCACTGTAGGACAGAGTGCTGATCTGGCATCAAAAAGCCCACCAAATAGGCTTTTTCTTTTCTGGCATCCTGTGCTTACAGATTTTTTTTTTCTTTTTTGCCATTTGGATTATAATTTTATTTTGCAAAGCTCTCATCTCTGATCATCAATTACCTTTGTTACTTGAGCTCATGTAGTTAGTGCTTATTGTTAGATTTGGGATGCATTCAGACTTGCATTCCAAAACTGAACAACATTACGCTTCGTCTGCCCAGCGTGTTTAATTCCTGCCATTTGTAAAGTAGCCGAGTGGCCATAGTGCCTGGTGGTTTTTACTTCACAGGCGCTCTTGACTCAAATAAGCTTCACCTCTTAACAGGACAGAGAACTAAAGGGATCTGTCAGCAGGGGGAGCAAAAAGTGAAGGTTATTATAATGTCATCACAAGTTATCCCTTCCCAGGGGCTGAACATTGTCCTCTGGAGAGCAGAGAAAAGACATAAAAGGAAAAGACATGGGACAGTAACAGAGTAAAACAGGGACATGTTGACAGAAAAGAAGTGAATGGGGGAAAAAAAACTCTGCAAATAGCTTACTAAAATAAAAATAAAAAATCTGCACAATTTCTTCAACATTTTGTTACATTTGAATGCCATAGAAAACTGTTTTTTATGAGGTCAGTTTGTCTTCAAGCATGACAACATGAACATCTCTGTAGAAATCCAAACAACACAGTTACAAATTGATGGTTTTTTTGCATCTCTGCATTATTTTACCAACTGATGTGTGAATAGCAAATTTAATAAATTCAGATTTACTTTTTATTTTCTGTTTTTTATTACAATGCGAATCAAAGGACGTCTTGCTTCATGCAGTCGTGTCTTTCTATCTTGGGCCTGACAGCTGCATTTCCACTCATAAATAGGTCAGGATTGTGTGAGTCCTTCAGTATATTATAGCTCAAATGTTTTACCCCCTGTAATTCAATCATACAAACTGAGAAAAGAAGAGATAACTTATTTGAAATGAAAGCAAGGTAAACAGATCTATATAAGATCAAATAGGTCCTAAAATGACAGGATATTATTATCCTCCGTGGTGTCATTTTGTTACCCTTGTGCAGCAAATGGCCCCCCGTGTCTTATGTGTCTTTTTGATTTTTTTTGCAAAGCAATAGAGACAGATGCCCAGTTACGACATCGCAGTAACACAATAAGCCTCATCAGATACTGGTAATTGGCCATTAATGAAGTCTCTCTGATAGCCCACTGAGGAATACACACATGGGCCCTGGGGAACATGGGAATAGAAAAAGGGTCTTGCGGCATTAACATGTTCCCAAGGATACAAGAGATTTTCGAATGGCCGATCAATAGCATTGGTTCATCGTGCCCTCTGATGGACCCTGATGGAGTCTGATCAGAATGAGCACATAACAGGAAGAAGTTTTCTACTGTGACTCTTATTCCTTGCAAATGATGAATGAGAGAAGGAAAACAGGAAATATGATTGTTTTTGTCTTTTGCAAAACTCAAAGTTCCCACCTGCGCTCCTTACTTCTGTGCTCCTCACCTTATCTATGAAAGGCTACAGTTGTTTGTGTAAAACCAGGACAAGGGCATCACAAATATCGAGTGACATTTACTTTGCATGTCCTGTTAGAATAGCTACAAATAAAGCCGGACTTGATTTTTCCCTGAGCAGTTTTATTCTTAATTCTCTCATTTGTGTTATACGGCACAATGAAAGGGGATGTCATTACATAGAATAGCACTATCATACAAATACACCCTGTGCCCTTGAATGCGGCATAATAAATGCTTCATCACCGGCAACCAAATGGCAGGACGAATTTATGGTCGCTGATCTCTTCTCATCATCAGAGCAAAGTACTCAGTAAAATTTCATTGTAACTTCCAGGGAAATAAATAAATTTGCCCCTTGACCTTGAGAGAAAAAAAAAATCATCCCCTCCCACTCATCTCAGCTGAGATGATGGACCCCTTTCTCCATCCATCCATCCCTCCCTCTCTCGTTCCCTCCCCCATCACTTCTCTCTTTCTATCACCTCCATACATCTTGCCTTCTTTGGCACTGTATCCATACATATATAGCAGGCTAAAGATAGGTTATCTCACCTCCACCAGCTGTAGATCCCCAGAGATTTGTGCACCGTCTCTTCTTGCCTCTGCCGAGGCTCCAGCCACCCCTGAAGAGCCCCCCCTCTCTAAGGAATGGGGAGCAAGAATGCAGAAGACAGCACATCTGGAGGGAGGGAGGGAATGAGTGAAAAAAGAGGAGTGGAAGATGCGGAGGCGGGTGAGACATGACAGGAGAGGAATATGCAGAAGGTCTCAGTTTAAATCATGATAAAAGACAGAAATAGAAAATAATAGAGGAACAAACCCCTGGATGGAGGCTTCCTCTAATGGAAACACATGGCTGAGGGCGAAGGTGTTGTCAGCAGTCTGCCTGAGCACAGTGACATTCGTGCCTGATAATCCGGACTGCCATAAAATTAGAATAGCAAATACCCCGTTGACAGAGATGCATGTCCTCCCTCTCTTTCGCCACATTAAAGAAAAAAACTCCTGCCAGTGTCTCAGAACGTCATGAACTTCAATTTAAATTTACAGCACTGCAAAAAGACGAGGTGATACGCATTCAAAAATTTTAATAACCTATTAAGTTATGAGTTCAATTTTCTTTTATGAATATTTTCCTTGGGGAGCGCTCCCGTCACTAGAGTAAGTGAGAAATTTAAAGGAGATAAATAGTCCCATTAATCTATAACATTTCATTTCCATTATTCCTGAAAGTGAGAAGTTATTTTTCAGATTGTACATAATTACCTCCTTATAGACTTTACAAAAAAAATAATTTAAGACTGCCGTGAGACTGACGAGAAATGAACATTTGTTTTATATAATGTCTATGTGACAAGCAAGATATGAAGACTGATTGGATTCAGAAGCTTTCTTGCAAAACATATATAGTATTTGTTTCTGCTTTTTTTGCTTATTCTTCTAAATTTTGATCAGGATTGATTTGTAATTTCTCCATCCAAAATCAAGGTGATAACATATATGCTCGGCAGCCAAAGACATGGCCAGAAGTTGCTGCCAGAATGTTCAGTACATAGTCATTTGTCCAGTGAGGAGGAAATCAGAAGAAAATGTGTCTGAGAACAAGAGATTGGAGACTCAATACACTGGCACCCTATCTGGCAATTTAAATAGACTCAGTGTCAGTCCATTTTGCTTGTACTTCCCCTTTGAGAATGACCGAAGTTGCAATTGAAGAACCTAAATTCTTGCAACATTCAGGTAAATATTGTCAGGCATGAACAAGCAAGATCTTCAGTAAACCATCATTTTGATTAATACTACATAAATAACTGATGTAGCTAAAGTAAAAATGTTGATATTTAATCAGACTGAAGCTACAGCTAAATGTTCCCTCCTTTGTTTGGCCGAACCACTGAGAAAATAAGAATCAGTGTTAAAGCTAATATTGTGGGTAAAAGTGTTGAAGGGACGTTTGCGGAAGTAAATATAGGAAGTTCCTTTCAGTACGTCAGAGAACATCAATGTGAAGCAGAACTGTAGCACAAACCTGTTCCCTTTGGAAAAACCCCAAACATAAATTCTCACACATCGTTTATAGCCCACCACCATGCTTTACTGCATAAACTTGATATAAGCTGCAAAACTATTAAACAAGTCATCATAACTCCACTTTGAATAGGGTAAGTGTGGGAGTGCAGCAGGGAATAATGGCTTTAATCTGTCTGTTGTTTGTCTCATGGGCATTAAACACCATCTTGATATGAGTGAGACAACAGTGCGCACAGGAGGGGGTCCTCATAATATTTAATAGGTCATCAAAGGGAATGGGGGGTTGACTGCTGACATTTGCCTGGATAGTTAGGAGAGAACCCCAGGAGTTGTCATATGACTCATTACCAGAACACAATCGAATTGGTTGCATCATCGTTCAAACAGACTGTCTGGCACAAAAAAATAAATAAATAAATAAAATTGTAATAATAATCAAGAAGATATGACTATTCAAGTCCCAATGGCTCCATTAACTTACATGAGATTTTTATTTGTTTCTAGTTTGAAAATAGAGACCAATCACTTGATAAAATTATATTACTGCTAATGTGAATTAAGTTCTTTAGTTGCTGTCATTAGATAGAAACACTCTATATCGCAGTGGTCTGACAGCATAACAAGCTACAGGGTAAACAATGTTTCCCTCAGAGAGATTGGATTTTGACAGCACTCCCCAAACACCAACAACTCCCCCTGCCCACCTCCTAGCTTTCCACGTCTGTCCAAAGATTAAAAAAACGGAGCCCTGAAACTCAACAGAAATGAAAGGGAATTATTTGGAGCTGCTAGATTTTCCACACAGGAAAAAGGACAATATGGTGGCTGGACCAGATGCTGTCCTCCTGAGGCCTGACAAACAGCAGGTGTCACAGATAATAGTGAGAAGAGAAGAGAAGTGAATGGGAACCTCACAGTTTGTGAATTTTGATCTCTTAATTGTGTTTACGTAGACATTGTTAGAATAGCTTTTTAATGGTGTTATAAGTAGAAGACAAAAGGAATTTCTGGGTTCTTGAACATGTTTTACCCCAAATCTAAAAAAGTTTTATTATACCACTAACATGAAGAAATCGCCTATGAAACTGATGGATAAAAAGGACGTCATATTGGCACACTTTCTGAGCACCATTGCCTTTTCATCCCTGGTTCAAACCTTGCTGGGACATTATAATTGGGAGTTTGCTTGGTTTCCCAGTGCCTGACTTGTTCCATCTTCTTCTTTACAATTAAAAACATGTAGGATTTTTGAT
Organism: Micropoecilia bifurca; assembly: GCA_903067075.1. Taxonomy (NCBI): domain Eukaryota; kingdom Metazoa; phylum Chordata; class Actinopteri; order Cyprinodontiformes; family Poeciliidae; genus Micropoecilia; species Micropoecilia bifurca. The sequence goes on from CAEGAF010062490.1 coordinate 30,020, forward strand.
GGCATTTCTAATATGTCCATTAATTTGAGAATGCGCCAGCATGGTTGCCCCATGATGGACTGGAGGCTGGTTCAGAATTCTCAAGATAAACAGCAGAACAAAAATATATAGCAACTTAAACAAACTTTATGATTTCTCAAGATATCAGTGATTTAGTTTCATTCTTGAGATAATACAGCATCTAGAATAGGAGCAACACTTGTCAAATCCAGTGGCAGGTGCTACAGGAGGACTTAATGAAGATATCAGTCTTGTGCTCGCTGCTGTACATCAGCAGTTTTCCAAGGCACAAACAATGGTAAAAACAGTGGTGTAGTTGTTTCCCGCAGGATCCTGGGCTGCAGAAAGTTTTTGCAGTTTTGTGCTTTTCAAGAACATTCTTAGATATTTTTCTTCACATTCAGAAGCTAATGTACATTTGGTTAGTATCAGTTATAATTGTGTTTTAAGCTGTATGACTTGGATCAAACCTCTTAGGTTTCCCTCCACAAGCTTCTCACTATAGCTTGCTGGAGTTCTAGTCCATTCCTCCAAACAGAACTGGCATAACTCAGTCAGATTTGTAGACCTGATCACATGTGCACAAATATTCAGATCTACAACTTTTCCATTAGATTGAGATCAGAGCTTTGTGATGGCCATGCCAAAAGCACTGACTTTATTGTCTGTATGACACTTAGTAACCACTTTGGATGTAGGCAGGGAGAGATATTAATTAATTAAAAATATATAATAGCAAATATAATCTTGGGCCTCTGAAAATGTCAGTAACGGCCCTGCGTCTAGTACCGTCTGCTTCCCACTTCACAGCTGGACGCACTAGTGAGTCACAGGTACATGTATGAGAGGTAGACTGTCTGCAGCCTGGCAGAAAGGAGCCACTGAGACACCCAGCTTTCTCCAGGTGACGTCTGCTCAAGTTGACCGACGACCGATGGTTTATGTTCGACAACTGGATGATGACAATGACTCACCCTCCTTAGGTTTGCTTACAGTAAACACAGTAGCACGCTATGAATAGTTTATACATGAACAATGTTTGGGGATGAAGTATCAGCGACAGCTCTATAAGATCAATATCACAACACAACAGTTAACACAATGTGATTCCATTGCTTTCTGTTTCTGATGTTTGATTTTAAAGAGAATCTGATGCAAAAATGTTTCTTCTTTGGTTCAGACCTTTTACTTATACGTTTCAGCTTTGAATCAAGATTAGATTCTTACCTCCATCTCATAAAACTGTCAGCTTTCTCAGGCAATAATGCTTAGACTTCGGACAACACTCTCACCACTCCAAAAAAACAACAGTACTCAAATGTCCCTCGCACATTGATTCCATTCCTGAGTGCCCAAACCAATTTCTCTTGTTTTCAGACGTCGTCCCTCCTAGAACCTGAAGTGGCCATCAAAGACATTCATCCATCCGCCTGGGATGACTATGACTGATCTCACCACTAAACGATCAATTTGTGTTTTGCTCTCTTTCTCTTTCTTTCTCCTGTGTGTGGAGTTCTTTCCCTCTTTCTCTTCCTGTACTTCATCTTCCGGCTGTTTTTGTGATGTGCAGAATATGATGAAAAAGCGAGAGGGCAGATCATTTGACGTCGTCGCATGTGAGAGTTACAAAGCAATCACTGTTTGACCTCGGAGAACAGCTAATTCAGATGTTCATCCATCTATATTTTGGACACATGTATAACTGTTTCAGCAGCAGCCAACAGATCATCCATGCAAACAAACTGTCATTTCTCACAGGCTGCATTGAACTTTGGAAAATAGAGCCTTGAGAGTAAGTACCACACGTGTCGTTTTCTCTGTGAATTTATTTCTAATGGGACCGGGGATGTGAAAGTCACACTGGATGTCAGTAGCAACTCAAGTAGTTCAAGCACACCAAGAAATCAAAATAAGTTAGTTCAGATAATAACGAGAAAGGGGACGTTTAAAAATCCTTAGTTAAAGTTTGGTGGAATCTGATCAGACTGCATCCTCCAGTAGATATTTTACTTTTCCTAAACTTGTGCAGCGGATTTCAAACATGCTCCAATATACTTTTATTTCTGCAGGGGAATTGTATGGGATGTGTTTTAATGGAGGTCTTTATGGTTGATTGTATTATTAGTATGAAGATTTATCCAAGTTTTTCTTGGCTCGAGAGACTTCATTGTTTAACAATTATTTTGAAATCTATGTCAGAAATTTTGCAAGGAGCACCTGGTGAGTGATTAATGGTTCTTAAATGTGATATAATATTTAATATGGCTAAGAAGGTCTTCTAGGAGCTATTTCTTATTATGTCATGCTTCTTGCTTGGTGTCTATGTATAACAAAACTTTTCTAGGCTATTAATTAGGACTAAATTAGATATGAGATTCAGATTTGTTTTATTAAACACCAGAAATTTTAGAGGTTCAGTTTTGTGGGCTTTCTGTCATTTTGCAATTATTTTACTTCATAATATCAATAATTATTCCCCCCGTCATTCCACATAAATAATTTATGAACTAACCTGTTTGGGTTTTTTTTAGAATTTTGCATGCTGATACATATTTTTCAGACAGAAAATAATCCTAAAACCACACAGTGAGTCAATTTGCAGCAGGTTAAATCAACCTAAATTGGGCTGTAAGTCTCCTCTTCATTCATTAAGCTGTAATTGGATGTGATTCTCATCCAGGAGTACAACACTTTCAGATTCCTCCAAGGCATGGAAGGTGATGATGAAGATGCTTGAAAGAACCGTTAATCCATCTTGTAATTGCACCAAGCAGATTGCAGGGTTGGACATGCCTGTGAAAAGGCAGCAGAGAAACATTTGTCACCAGATGTGAACAATTGCCGGTATTGTTTATTTGGGCCTAATAAAAGCTTCTGTACGTGTCTTTCAGAGGTTGATGATGCGTGTGTGCAAACCTGATTAAGCAACGTAGAACTCAGGATTTTACTTTGCTTTTATGTATGTATATACATAAAAGCACACATACACACATGCGTGTGTATGTGTGCGTGTGGGTGTGTGTGTGTATTTGAGTAGGGGTCCCCTTTCCTCGCTATTCTCAGACAATTTGTAAAGCCGGCTGTTGAAGTCAAGCTGAAGCCCATGGAACAGCTGGAGCCCCTCCATGATTGATAAACGCAGCGCCAAGAACTTCATCTCCCCGTGAATGAAGACAAAAGCCCCACAATGCACAGCCAGAGTGTTACGCCTTTCTATCGTTAAGTGTGGACCGTGGACCTGCCCCGGTCCTCAGCTGGGGGAGACAGGGCGCCAAGAGGGAGGTCAGGACCCAAACTAATTACCATTTTATGACAAAACGGTTCCTTTGTCGCGGTTATATAATTGATTTACCTTTCAGGGGGAGATCATTATGAAGTAGCTCAGAGAGAGGAGGGATTAAGTGGGTTCAAGAGGGTTTTAGAGTCAGCTGTACATGCGCTCAAAGCCATGAAAGAGTCATAGTGATACAATCTGATTACAAATATAGCTGCATTTTGCAGCTTTACATGTACAAATTTATAAGTAAATGTAAGGACTTTGTATTTGATAAAATATCAAGAACAAATCTTTTTGTTTTTTTCTTGAAGCAAGAAACTTACTGACCCCATGAGTTTATTTTTGCTGTGGTCTTTAACCATGATAATGACAGTCAGATCACTAATAATTATATTTTAATAACAGCATAATGCAATGTCATTTTAGATTTGGCAGATTCAAGTCATGTCTAAACCAAGAGATGCTTTCAGATGACTTCTGTTACAGTGTTTTAAACTTTTACTTAATCTATGAAATACGCTGAATAAGATCAGAGCCAAACAGCCATGTTAAGCCAAGCCATGTCAAATTTAAGAGTTGTTACATTTTCCCATGACAGCATTTTTTAAGGGAGTGGACAATTGCAAATCTATGCCAATTGTTGTAAAGTCTAAGATAAAGTACACAAGGTTCAGTTGTTCTATGGACATGAATCTAAAATACACGCCATGCATTTGTTTTGAGAAACCCACTACGGCCCTGTACTACAACATGATGCCACCTCCATGTTTCGCCATCAGGCTGGTGTGTTTTGTAAAATATCATTACATTATTTTTCATGTAGGTCCATGTTTCATTTTTGGACTCACATGGCCATACTACATTGTCCCACATAATTGCTTTGCCCCAACTTGGCTTCTGATAAACTGCAACAAGACGTCTCATAACTTACTTAAAAAAAAATACTTTAATTTTGCAACTTTTCCGTACAGATCAAATGAGTGACTAATATTATTTAATAAATGGGTGATTTCGGAAGGATGGTTTTAACCAGCATCCAAGCAAGTTGACAGCAGACTGCATTTGTTGATTTGTAGCATAATAAAATGGGAAGAAATGAGAGGGTTAGGATTTTTGGAAGCACTTTTTAAAATTTATTTGATGTTTTGAATCAAACAACTAAGCTTAGAATGACCAAAAATCACTGTGTTGCAACAATTTCTTTCAAAAAGAAAAATAATATTATGTTGTTTTTTTTTTTATCTTTTTTCCTCAACATTCTTTGTTTAACTCAAAGAGCACTATATAGTCTGCATACATCCATCCTTGACCTATTTAATGGCTGTGCTCTGTTGAAGACCCTTTGCTCAAATTGAAAAGTTTTCAGTCACTAAGTGAAATGTATGGCTGTGTGTCCACTTTGCAAGAAAAAAAGAAGATTGTTCCACTTTAATTCCAGACTCAATTTCAGACATTCATGGCACCACGACAAAGTGGATTTTAAGCCCGTGCTTGTCGACATTTCAACTGCCAGTACACCCATGATGAATGAGTGAATATTGATGAACACCGAAGATGTTCCAAAACCTTTTTTCCCCCTTGTTTTTGTTGGTGTGGAGGTGGGGAGAAGAGGAGAAACACTGTGCCCCTCGGATCTCCTGGGAGGGTGGAAACCCTATCCGTATTCAGATTATTCCCTGTGAAGTTCAGAAAGAGATATCAATCTCACTTTAAGGCTTTGCGCCGTCATTTGTTTGCAAGAGATGCGGCGCACTGCTCAGATGACTGTGCCAATTCTTCAAATCCCACTTACAGTAAGGCATTCACACGAATACACACACTGTGCACTGAGGAACATCTGCCACTTCTCCGATTCCTGGGGATCAGCAGCAGTGGAGTCTGCAGATGACGTTCTGTCAGTATCTGAGAGCTGAGAGTAAAAATGACTGTTTGAGCTTAACAACAGAACAGTTTATTGGATAAGATTGTCTTTCTACTTTGTGGCATTCCCAAAAGTTAAAGAGCTTTCATATAGTAGATAGAAAGACAGAAGATACCTAGTTACGTTATCAAAAACATCTGCATAGGTATTTTAAATATCCAAATTTTTAACTTGAGAATTTTTAAAGCCAGTATGTCCCAAAACCCAAAAGAAAAGATCTGTAATAGAACACATAAACCACAAATGGCAGCTCTGGGTGATGATGCATTTATAACAAGCTAGCCTGGTGGAAACCACGCCAACTTGTTCTATGCTATTTGCTTCATCCAGAGAGTATGGACTCTCGGATATTGAGAAACGATTGCTTCTTGGAGGCGTGTTCAGTTGAAGTTTGAAGCATTACAAAATCACTAACATTGTTCTGTGACATATGTAATGCTCCATTTTGATTTTTACGAAGATTACTGGAAATTGACTGCCCTGGAAACAACCAACCCCACAAGCCAAACAAGATGGCTGTTAATGCTAATTCAATATTTGGAAGTGTGGCCAACAAGGACTGAAAGGCTTTGTTCACTTCCTCCTCTGCCACTACTAAAACTACAGGCAGACTACCACTCTAAAACAGAGCAGAAAATCTACATCGTTCACTTCTCCTTCTGTACGCTGATTGGCCAGGTACAAAACATACCAGAGGAATCAAAGTCAATAGGAGAAAGCCCAGACTGTGCTGTGAAGCACGAATTGAATCAAGCTGAATAGCAAAAGGCAATAGTCATCCTAGTAGCAACTGGGCATTTAAGGATTATTGTGATTATTCCATTAAATATGATTTTTGAGAAAAGCAACAGTGCAAGGTAGGAAATTCAGCATATATAAATGTATATATGACTTGAAGCATGCACTCCTCCAATTATCACAAGGCAAGAGATAAACTTGAGAGACATGTGCGCTAGTTGTTCATGGGGCACTTTTGCACCATTAACCCCCTCCAAGTAGATTTTTAACTGCTGACAGAGGAGCAGGATGGAACACTCCTGAAGCAGAGAAAGCAATTAATTATTTCCTCAAATGCCCTCAATGTTGACCTCAATCAACAGCTCCTTACTAGGTCTCTTACTGCACATGTTGAATCTTTAGATGAGCACTAACAAACAAAAAATCTGCTTTTAGTGAAGCTCATGTCAGTTTTATCTTGGGCTGCACAATATGAGAAAAATATGCATTTGTAGTACATATTCTCAATTATCTTTTTATCTTCTATCATCATGATATCCCCAGTACTTTGAGTTTAACACTTTACAAAGGCATTTTTCAATAGGTGGCACTAGGAGCAGTAAAATCCTCCCAACCTGGCTAATATATTCTAGTCAAATAAATCATTAATTCATGCCATCTCAAATTAAGTAGTTTTAAAAATACTTTATTCAAACAGACTTTATTACACCTTTTATTACTGTTTTATTACAGATACTGATTTTGTGATGTTGAAAGTGGCTTGATATAATGTGCAGTTCTAGTTTTACTATGTGTTTTTTTGTTCACTTTTGTTTTCATGAGTAGTTTAAGCTTTATTTGGAGTCTTTTTGTTTGTTTTTGCCTCTCTTCCTAAGACACTAGAGTGTCCGCTGCCCAGCCTGGCGGTGTGGTGGTTTTAACAAGGCAATGGGCCATGCAGGCCCCACACTGGGATTCTGAGCAGAGGCTTTGCCCTCACATGCATTCAGTTGGGCCCACTTTACCAACACTATTGATTGCAGGTGATGTCCTGGACTCTGTCCAGCTGACCTCGAAGGGGAGTCAGATACATCATTGTCCACAGAGGAACCTGTGGGACCTTACAGAAACAGCACATGTGCTAAGCAGTCCCACCCTGTCCAGCCAATGCACCTGTCAGTGTTGTGGAAATGCTCTGCGGCTACTTAACACAACTCTCTGATTCCAGACAAAAGATGCTGTGCAGAAGAAAAGAAAAAAAAATAAACATGTTTCAGCTGTTGGGTTGCCTCAGCGATTGCCCATGCATCACATATTTCTAAACCACTTCACCTTTTCCTTTTGCCTGCTAATTACAAATCTTCATGCACAATACTGTCAACAATGGGCCTAATTTGTGCTCTGCGCCTCTTTGTTTCATACACACCTCATAGCAATTGATGGATATCCAATGAGACGCAGAGTCCCAGCCAAAGGGAGCAGCTCTGCAGCTTGTGACATATCGCTGTGACTGGGGGGAAGTACTCCTTAAATTAATTAACATCGGACCTCTTGTAGCTGTTCACTTCTGTAAACAAACATTTTAATATGCGGTGATTAATTAAATCTGCCAAGCTCCTCTGCCCCTCCCATAGATCTTCTTTCACTCTTATTTTTGCCTTCTTGTTAAAGAGTTTATTATACTGCACATTGTGCGGAAGTCATGGCTTTGTCCAGCAGCTCTGCTTCCAATTTCAATTTTCAAAATGGCCATGTGCGTCTTGATGAGTGACATCATCGTTCCAATGTTTGCATCGAGAATTAGCAGCTCGGATGTTTAGAAGCTACAGCATTTTCCAAATGTGTGCATACCTCTTGAAATTTACAACTTTTTCCTTTACTGAAGAGAACAAAAAAAAAGTTATTATTATTATTTACTTTTATTTTTTTCAATTTTATGTCCTCAAGTGGACTTTATTCACTTGTGGTTCGTCAGAAAAACACACACATAGAAAAGGCGAGGAGCCCTGATCAAATGACAACAAAACTGAACTTCTGGCCTATTTGCAACAAACTAACACTGCACATGCCTTTAATAAACCACCGCAACACTGAAACATGGTTTGCTTTGAGGGGAACATGGACGGAGTGAAGTCCTGGGAGAAGACCTTTGGGAGACAGCAAAAAACTTGTGTAGGAGGACAATGACACTCAACACACATCTGCAGTTACAATTGCATGTTTTAGATCAAATCATATTTATGTGTAACAGCAACATATTTCCAATTTGTTTCCTGTTACAGTTATTTACTACTTTGTGTTGGTTTATCACATAGAAATAAAACATGCAAAATGTTGTGGTTGTGACGTAAAAAAAAAAAAGAAAAGGTATCAAAAGGTAATCCAGATCTTTCTGGATTTTTGCACTACATCATCTTTTTCCTACTTAATGGTTTCTGGATTCTGACTGTGAGAGAAATAAAATCTCCCAAAGATGTCTTGGGCTTCTGAGAAATAAAGAATATTTGGTTAAACAAACAGTCACACTTTTGAACTTTCACCTTTCAGTATGATATAGTTGTCCACTAGTGAACAGGGATCAAGATGTCTCTATGACTTGATCTCTTTATGGTCTTGCCACATATAATCAAGATTTTACAGCTCCAACTTGTTTAAAATATCTCAAGCCATTATAAATGCATGTGTTTCTCAAAAAAGGTAAACAAAAACGAGGGTAATAGAAGTTAATTAAGCTGGATCTGTGAGTCAGCCAAGAAAATCCTGACAAATATTTATGGATGAAGATTTATGTTTTTTAAGTCAAGATAAATAAATTCATGCACTTAATAAATCCCTCAAATTATCTACAGTGGGTAGTTTTGCATTTATCACATCTGAAAAAAAAAGAAAGATGAATAAATGAATGAAAACGCTGTGCCACTTTATGGAAATTCACATCGGCAGGGAGCGGATGCAGACTCAAGGGGCATCACTGCACAGGTAAGCTGCTTTTGGAGGGTTCATGTAAATCCTAAAGTCCAAAAAGTCAATTACTGGGGCATCTCAAGCGTGTGTTACTGAAAGACTCTGATGTTTTATTGAAGAGAGGCTTTAATTCATCTGGCTTCTCGGCTCCCTTTCATGCAGCATAGAGAGGGAGAGCATGGTACCTCCTTCAGATGGCCAGTGTCATATATCACACACGCATACACACAGAGACAGAAAGAAAGAAAGGGCGAGCGATGGGAGAACACACACTAATGCCCAAAAACAACTCTCAGGTGGTCTGCTTCACTCCACTGACCAGACCATTACCCCTTACGCACACACACACACCTACACACACACACACACACAAAGCTCTCTCATTGTGGACCACACAGACTAAACAAGAAATTCATGCAGCCTATTTTAAATTATTGACATTTTTTTTAAATAAGTCAAAGATAATCCTTGAAATCGGACCAAGCTGCTTTATTGGCACGCTGAAAACCATTTTGTTCTTGGTGCGCCTAATTCTCACTAGAATATTCATAAATAAATGCAGACTGATGTAGAGTGAGCGCTCAGTCTGACTCTAATGTCTCCACAGCTGGAATTAAGGCTCATGGTGGTATTGCCCAGAGTGAGGCAGGCAGACAGCTTATTTTTCCACCGTGATTAGCCAAACTGTGCCGCTCATATACAAATGGAAATGGGATGTGCATGAGTGTGCCTCCTCTTCTCATCCTCTCTCTCCCATCTGTCAAGACAATAGATTTTAATCTTTAATCCATGAGCAGTCATTGGATGCTGGAGAATCACAAATTACAGATGTTTTTTCCCCCCTTCTCTCTCTCTGTGTTTCTTCTTTTTCTCCTCCTCCCTCTTTCTTTTGCTGCTCCTGCCCCTTTGTCTGTCTATCTGTCTGTCTGCCAGTTCAGGCCCTTCAGCTATTCTCGCTATCAGGATGTTAACACACAAAGGTGTTTCCACAAACAACTAAACACCAAGCAGAGACAGTGACAGAGCGAGAGAGCAAGAGAAAGACAGAGAAACAGAGACACACACACATTTTAAACACTCGTTCTGTGCCATCATGGTGCCATATGACACTGTCATCATTTGGTAATTAAACCCTTGCTGGCTTTAAATATGAAAAGCTGGCAAGAGTTGATGATGATGATACTGGCTGTCGCTCAGCCCAGATTTCAAACAAACCATCTAGACACCAGGCAGGAAGCATATTGTTCCATGGTTGTCTTAGTTTAGCCCATCCATTTTCCTTTAGAAGAGGAGAAACAAATTATTTTGCCATAGTTATATTTACTTTATGGGAAAACAGTGGTGGGATTCGACATCGGCAACATGGCTCTCTGCCTAGGGCGTCATGATTGAGGCAAAATCAAGCCAAACAATTTAAATAAATAAAAATAGTGGGAAATGAATTCAGAAGTGCTGCCATTTGTATTTTAAAACGTTTTTTATTACTTATTTGCATATCCAATTTAGGAGTAATGGGGAATGCACCTGTGCTAAGCACAAAGTGAGCACTGTAAAGAAACGTTCTGTACCTCATCAAAGGCAAGTAACTCCAAAGTTGGTGTCTGATTCGTAGTGTAGGATCCTAACTAAAAGGTTTCTTTCTGTAATCTTTTCTTTAAATATATATTTTGGACTGGATTTGTTCATTTCTGTTTCAATATGAATAGTTATCATCGGAGCACAGCTTTTCAAAAAACGATATTCTGTTACAAGGGGGAAAACAGCATTGAGTTGTTAAATCAGGACTTTTTCCCTTAGTGACAGTTGTTTAAAAACAGTGTTTCGACCTTTTAAACCTCTTATATATTTGTCAAGATCAGTACTTTTTATTTAGTCTGTTTGAAAACATTGCTTTAAAAGTTGTTTCATTGGTGTGTTTGCTTTCCATTGAACATCTAAGGGGATGAATGATTGAGTGTAGAAGTGAAAGAATTTGAGACCGTTCATCATTAGATGCAACACAGATGTGTTTATTTTTGCCTTACAGTGCGCAGAAATTAATGTGTCTCTGATAGCTGTGGACAGCTATCAGAGACACCGATTCCAGAGTGAGGAGGAAGAGGTGGTGCCAGCGAGTGACGGTGGAGTGGGCAGGGTAGGTGGTGTGTTTAATGTTCAACTCATGGGCAAGTGGGACACCGTTTGAAAAAAAATAATGATAAAAGCTGGAGAGGGAAGAGGTGGCTGGGCTGGAGCTCTAAGGACAAAGAGTGAATGTGCAGGTGAGAAGGTAGGACGTGTAGAGACACCTTAACATCACCTTCACCCTTCAAACCAATACTGCTTTCCTCCCTACCTGGGTGGCCGTCTCAGAGAAGGTAGACATTGCTGACCACAGTAAAGATTTCTTCCCCCAGTGGCCAACAACACTCCTCTTCTGTCCATATAATGGGTAATGTTGCATGTATGGCTCTAAGAAAAATGTTGCTGCTGATAACTTTATGAATGTTCCACATATTACCGAAAAGGGTGTTCTTAAGAAAAAGTAATAATAATAATTTTAAAAAAACAAGTAAGTAAATGCTCTGTTTAGTTCCACTCTTGGACCAGAGCTTCAATTAGTTTTGTTCTGGTGACAATGGAAGCTGCTACTGAACTCGGTCCAGTAAAAAGGAGTTGTTCCTCCCCACTGTCGCCACATGCTCACTCAAAGAGGAATTGCTGCAAAGTCAGTGGCTTAACGCAATTGTGTCCCGTGCAACTGGCATTTTATGATCAACTGACTTTGACTGAACAGCACCATTATTAAAATGGAATGCATTTGAAGGGGATTTGTTTGTCTTGTATGGTAGTGTGAGACAATATTTGCCAGAAAGAGGCCTTGAATAAATAAGATGAATCTAATTAACTGACTCTGAGTTTCACAAAATAATTTAATTGGAATGATTTATACTGATTTGTTTATATATCTGTACATCGATTTAGAGTGTTTGTTTTGTAAAGTGTTTATAACTGAGGCTTGTTGTCTTGCACTGTACAAAAAATATATATTCAGTTGAATTAAACAATATATTTTTATGAGTCAAACTCCTTACTCACTGGTGGAACATCATGTTTTTAGAACTATTGCAAGTTTATAACATGTTAGAAACCAGTAAACATAAAGTGAAACTTTCCACTGTTTTTGAACTGAGTCACATAGATTTCAATATGTGAAATAATTCATTTAATCTCACACATAAAAAAAGAAAAAATTCTTGATGAAGATTTTTTTTATTTTTACTTTTTTTGTGTGTGAAGGAACATCTTTTCTGTAGCTTTAAATTCCTGTAACTAATTTTGCTGTGCAGCACACCGTGGCGTTATGATGTTTTCAAAAGCTGACAGAAAAGTGGACCTCTTGTCTAAATGACATTTTAAGTAAGGAACAGATCACTTCCATCTGAGTATAAAGCGCTCCACAATATCCATTACTGGTCCTTGGTCCAGTGGCAGCCTTATAGCCATGTCTGAACTTCAAGCACTGTAAAGAGTCTTATAACACAAAATGTTTGTTAAATAGCCGATAGAAAAGCTATAATCTTTTAATGTTGGCTTTTATGGCTTCACCACGCTCTGCCGTTCTTGTGGATATTGTAATATTGCATTTTTACTGGTTATTCATCTGTTAATGTTCCACTTACTAAGTTTTATTCTCTCCCTTATACATTTTTTTAGTATCCCCGGACTCTGTTAAACACACAAAGAAAGTTTCATGTACATGCAGCTTTTCTGACTGCTCGGTTCTGCAGCATGATGAAAAAAAAAACAGAAAAAACTGGTGTTAGATTAAAGTTAAAAGATTGATAATTGTGTAACATTCTGCGTATGTCTCTGGGAGCTAAAGTAACTAAATCAACCACACACAAAAAAATCAATTCATTGAGTATGACTTAGATCGTTACATGATAATAAAGGACAAACACATTTTTATCGTTTTGAGTTCAACAGTGAAGGTGCAGCTGTATGCAAACTAAAGTCTTTTTTTTTTTTTACTCATTACAGGCGAGATTTGCGGTTCCTTTTAATTCAGGAGCGCTGTGTGCTTCTTTGATTTCTATTTTTTCCCCCCTACTTGCTCCTTTATCAGTCCGTAGCTCATTGGAGCAGGGTTGCTTCCTCTTTTTGTTGTCGCCTAAACCGTTTAGTTTTGGATGATCGGTCAAAGATTCTGACAACCAGCGGGGAGAAACGCGCACTCCCGGCCGGGGAGGGAGCGCGGGAGGCCGGGCAGATCTACTGGGCTGCGTCGGGGGGAGACGCACCATTAGACAAGAGAGAGCCATGCCTCACAGCGCGGGTCGATCAGGTAAGGATCTCTGCCTCTCTGCCTCACACTAATGTAAGCATTTGTTTTCAGGTATCAGACGTCCTGTTTATAATCTGTATGGACATTCAAATGCAGGCATTTTTTATTTTTATTTTATTGGGAAAATAAAACATATTTATAATTGATTGCATTTTTTTCCTTTTACTGAAATAATGTCAATGCTTAAGGTAAGACAAATTATTATTATTATTATTATTATTATTATTATTATTATTAGTAGTAGTAGTAGTAGTAGTAGTAGTAGTAGTAGTAGTAGTAGTAATAGTAATCTGTGTGTCTTCCAAATTAATTTTTTTGTGACTTGAATGAATGAATGAATGAATGAATGAATGAATGAATGAATGCACATAGATCAGTACCTAATTCACCTCTCAATTGTGGGGTTTAAGCTGGGAAAGATCAATGGGAAAACAGTTGTAATGATCTAATTAATTATGGCAAAATTAAAAGCAAGTACAAAATCAATCTGGGATGGTGTCGAGAATGGAGTCAAATTGATATCCATCTGCTCCCGTTATAGAGCGCATGAATAGGCAATCTGAGGACGCAGCTGATATCCTGCAGTGTGGCAGAGCCTACCCATATGGCTCCGGGTGTGTCAGGAGACTCCAGATCATTGTGGGATGCTGCGAGGGACTCCTGATATGATGCTGATGTTTTAACGAATAAGGGGAGAGAGGAGGTGGGGGCGGGGGGACAAAGACTGGAATATTGTGATTTTCTTGACTTTTCATCGTTACTGATTGCAAGTTTACTCGACTACATAAAAGTTCAGCGGTGGATTTTTGTCAAATAAACTAAAAATAATCTTGTGAAAAAACATATGTATGACAGTATTCTGGTACAAAATGTGTCAGTGGGATTTAAGATGTGTTTAGTTTTAAAAATGTAACTGTGCAATAAATATTTTTTTTTTTTTAAATGTTTCCAAACGCAACCATTGTTCAGGCCAAATTGCACGCTTATCAAAATGTAAATACTTGATAAATTATCATTAATCATATAAAAAGTAGACGGTTGGGGATTCGTGAATGGGTTAAGCTGACAATTAGTAAACCTTATCGATCGTTGCTCCGCGCGTGCGTCACAGGCCATACGTTTTAAAAACGGAAGTAAAAGATTTGTTTGATCCTCCATGGAAATTCGTCACCCTCCCCTTCCTCTACATCTTTCAGCTTCATTTTTACCCCCTCATCAGTGCTTTCATTATTTTCTAGATCGTCTCCAGTGGATGCATTTTTCACAACATTAAAGTCATTATTAATTTTGGAAATTTGTGTAACTATTTAAAGTGTGTTTGAAGCCACTGTTCAGGAGAATTTTATCGCACAAAAATCCAAAAGACTGATCCCACAAGGCCCCTCTGTGGCCCGGATTTCTTTCTTTCTTTTTTTTTTCTTTTAGAAGTGTGGGGGGGGGGGGATGAAGTCAGGACTAACAGCTTCTTAATCATCGCGCCGTTTGTTTTGCTGTAGCGCCGTGACACGGGAACGTCATTGTAGCAGTGCGGAGAGGTATACGGGGGGCAAATAGGGCTGTTGTGGGCGAAATAGCAGCAGCTTTAGGGCAAAAGTGCACTCACGTGTGAAATTACAGCCGATGGTGCTACATATTGTACCAGAAGCTCCTTTCCACCCCCTTTCAAAAAAGAAAAAAAAAATGCAGAAACAACAAGAGGAATCGTTCTTAAACTTGTCCAGGGGGCAACGTGGACGCAACGAGCAGCCATTAGTCCAATAAAGCTCTAAATAACAACTAAAGTTTTGCTCGGGTGATGGTTTTACTCCGACATCTTTGAAATGTTACTGCATGGATTCGGATTGGGGAAAATCCGAATCCACGCTTGCTTGCGTACACTACAAAAATGAATTTTGGAGCGCATCAAATATAAACCAATAAAATTATTTATATAGAAATCAAGCATGTTGGTTCTGTAAATGCAGGTTTATTTATGGAAACAATTAAAATGTTATTTTGATAACTTATTTTTTAAAACATTTTGAACAAAATTTGTTCAATTAATTTGTATTTTTTTATTTATGGTTTGCAGCATCAAACAGAGAATAAAGGGAGTTTCTTTTTTATTTGGCATGTATCATGAATGAATATATCAGCTTAATAAAAGCTATGATCATCAAACATGAAAAGATCTTCAGAACGTTTTGAAGGGCTGGCTGAATGTACATTTTGCTTTTATTATGGTGGATTTCTTTTAAAGACACACTACATTTGCACTTTTTAACATGGCATATGGTGGAAATAAAAACAGACTTAACAATACATTAATCTGTTCAGAAAGTTTCTGTGTTGGAATCCATAAACTCATTTCCAATAAAATATGGCTAAACTTAAAAGTTTTTATTATGACAACACAGTTCTTACACTGAGGAAGCAAACCAATTAGATTTATTGATAATGAAACAATGTGTAGATATTTAGGTGGCTAGATTTCTTATCATTTTTTTATAGAACCGATGTAGATGCACTAAAATAAATTTAATTCCAACAAATGTTGAAAACGTACTTGCTTGGCAAAATCAATTGAATTGGAGCCAATTTTTTTAAAAATATATTTTTTAAGATGTATTTTATTGTTCAATTAATTTAGTTGAGCTTTAATTTGTGTGTTTATTAAGATACATGATACACATACAGTATCAATTATATTTTATTAATCAAATGGACGTTCAATGCATATATTAATTTATATTGATGTATTAAAGATATTACTGAAATGATAATACAATATAAATATATCAAAGTAAGCTGCCATGTAAACTTTGTCCTTGAAAACCACAACCAGGACAGATGCTTATTCATAATGACCACTTTAGGGTTAAACACCTCAGCCTACTATCCTATTTGATTTTAGCCTTAGCTCTGTCATTGAACTTGTTTTACCAGGAAGCAAAATTAACTTTTTTCTCCAGCAGAAAGACTTCCTCAAACACAAATATAATGGCAGTTTGTAACTTATAAAATGTTGATATGTATGATTAATACAACCCGATTAGCCAAATCAGTTTTGCTGTGGCCTGTTGGGTACTGCACACGATAGTTGAGCAAATCTGCAAATCAATTAAAATACAATCAAAAATGTTTAGAAATGTTTTTTTAAAAAAAGCTAATGGTGTTAAAATTTGACTATCATTGGACATTACATTTACAAATTAACACAGTTCAGAATTTAATAATCAATAATTAACACCCACCAAAATATTTTTTAGAGTAAGGCTGAACTTCTTAACCCTATGAAGAAAGTGACAGATTTGGCTGTGGTTGTCAGGGACAAGAGTTATAGACTGCCTTGTTAAATCAGATTTAAAATGTCTATTACCGTCAGTAACATTTTGTCAATAGGCTGGTCCAAAAATCTGTTCTTAATCTTTCTTTTTTTTATGTTGTATGAAAAAACAAAACTTTATTAAACATTAGTCAGAGATCATTTTAGTTAGCTTCTAAGCACAGTTGAAAATATTGTCTTTTTAACTTAATTATTCAAGAGTCAATTGGCTGTTAAAGGTACATCATTTAAATTCAGACACACTGAAATCAATCTAAATAAATAACATGTTGGCAAATCGTTATGTCAGTTTCACTGGTTAAATTCTAACAGTGTTTTATAAGTGCAGACGTGCAGAAGTTACTCCTGTCACCACGTTCTTCATTTATGAGCGCTCCCAGTGTTTTCTCTTCATTTTCTGTTGACTTCCGGGGGAGATTAGGAGCGCATAATTCACTGTAGTCTTAGCATCAACCTTTGACCCCGTCCGACCTCAGCAGCCCATACCGGTACACTGGCATGCATGCATACTTCAGCACAGCGGGGCGGTCTATCCTACTGTATGAGCGCCATCTACAGAGCAGAACCAGGCACAGGCAACTGGCAGATGATGATGATGATGATGATGACGATGATGGTAATGATGATGATGACGGCCTACTGACTGACTCTCTCTTACCTTCTCCTCTGAACACATTCAGTCAAATAACAGAAGCAGCTTGTGATATGTAAATAAAATAGATATGTTTTACTTGGTGAACTTTTTTTTTTTTATAATT
>CAEGAF010062492.1:0-42407 GCA_903067075.1 Micropoecilia bifurca
TGTGTGTGTGTGTGTGTGTGTGTGTGTGTGTGTGTGTGTGTGTGTGTGTGTGTGTGTGTGTGTGTGTGTGTACATTTCTGAATGTTAATATTAGCGGCAGCTTTCTCGCTTTCGGTCTGTGAATTCATGACAGAGAGATGCAGCATTTAGTTGGGGTATATATATATATATATATATATATATATATATTTTTTTTTTTTTTTTAAGATTTCTTAAAGGCCCTTTAGTACTCCCTCTGCTTCTTGTTTTCTCCAGAAACGCAGACGTCTCTTTAATTACGAGCCTATTTTGGTGCGCAGCACACTTGTCTCAATGAGGACATTATCCAAATGAATGGTTCTGGAAGGTGTACAGTAATAGCATCGCAGTCAGAACGAAGCTGATAAAGCCTTGATGAAGATGAGTACTCTGAAGAGAAACAGCTTTCAGATTGATCTCTGTAGGAATACCATAGAAGACTATTGTAAGCTCTTTAAAATGATTGTTGGCTATAAAAGTAACTTTGAAACAGATTATTTTCAGTGAGGACTCTGTTGAAGTAGAGGTTTTCATACTCATTGAATTTTGTCACATTTCTACCACAGTCGTTGATGTACTCTGCAGGGATTTGACATGATGAACCAGGATAAAGTCGTTGTTTTCAATATTTCTTACAAGTAAGTCTCAGTAGTGTGGCAGGCAGGTTTGTTCAGCTCCCCCGATTCAATAGTTTTAAAACCAGCTTTTGATGCATCTGCAGCTGCAAGTCTTTTGGGTTTTGTCTCTACTAGCTTTGCACATCTAAATAGTTCAGTCACACTGGATGAAGAGCATCTGTCAATGGCAAATTTCAAATCCAAGTTTGATTTATGATTGAACGTTAACTTAGATATTCTAACACAGGATTTTGCTTATGGTTGTCGGTCTGGTAGATGGTGAATTTTCACCCCTAGCTCAAGACTTTTATAACATGTTTTCTTCCTCAACTTCATAGGTATGCACTGATCCACTTTTTCTACTTCCGATACCAATACAGATATCCGATGTTCAGTATCGGACGATACATTTCCAATACTTCCACCACACCAACCATTTCTTTTCGAGTCTGACATAGGAACCAAGAAGCTTAAGTTTAAACAAACCTAAATTTGTCATCCTTACCCAACACATTCTCTCAGATAGAAAAGGCAAAGAACACATTAAGCGATATGTACAACAAAATACAGTCATCTTGTTACAGAGGGTTCCCAGAGAACTGCATCTACCCTGTCTTTCAGTTTGTAGAATAGCGGGTCTGGGCAAGCGTTTTGTGGATTATGTAGCTCTCAGGTACTCATGTTGGTAAAAAAAAGGCAGCTTCTTTCTAAACAAAGAGTTTTTCCTGTCAACCTTTATTATTCTGTGTCTCTCTGAAGGAATGTAAAGATGGTTCAGAAGGCCTTGAAGTTCCTCCCCGACAAGACTTTGCCTGTTGGCAGGGAATTGTGGCCTGTCTTGACGGCATGGACCATTGGTTGGTTGCCTGTCTGGTTCTGTGTGTTTACGTGTTTGCATGTGTGAGTAGCTGGCTGACTCTGGGTTGACCGCCCTGCTGCCGTCGGGTTATTTGGCAGCCGACTCTCTCTGGCACCGTCCCTCTCAGTGGTCATCTGTGTGAGCGCCCGCGTCCTGTTGGTACTCTCTGGACCTTCCTCGTGCTCATGCTGACACGCGGGCCTGCACATGCGCCCGCTCACCTTGGTGGTGCAGCTACTACTGAGATCTTTTCCGTCGCTTCCTCTTTTGGCACCGCGTCTACCTCCCTCTGCGCCCCCTTCCTTCCTCTCTTCTGGGACGTGGTTTAAAAATAATTGTGAATGAATCAGAACTAGTTTAGATTACCTGTATATCTTTTTTTTTAAATGTTAGGATGTATCTAATGTAGGAATATTATGCACAAAATGGCAGGTGGTTGAATAGCACAAGATCAGAGATGCAGCCTGACGAACCTCAATGACAATTATTTTGTACTTCTTCTTCTCCTGCAGTATGCTCCCATTCCCACTGGAGGGAGCTGTGGGTTGGTTTTGGGGTGTTTTACTGTCAAGGTCAAAGCTGGGTGGCACCTGCAGGCTTTTAGTGCTACAAAAAATGTAACAAGACAAATGAAATGTTTCTTTTTACTCACGTTTTCTAGAATTTCTCCTTCCAAAGCTTTTAGGACAGAAGCGCCACACAGTGCTTAGTTATTTTTCCCTCCCAGTTGTAAATGTGGTTAAAGGAAAACTTGTTGGTGTAAATCTGAAATTATGCTGCTTTATAGTTTGTTGACATCTTCAACAAGTGTCAACTAACAATGTTATCTTCCAAGTATATTTCTCTGATGGTTCAGGATAGGATGTGGCCCAGCTCATAAATAAAACCCAGATGCTTAGTTACCTTAGTTTATTTATTATTATTTATTATTATTATTATTATTATTATTATTATTATTATTATTTGTAGTACCTTAGTTTATTCTTTCTTTGAGTGTGCAAAACTTCACTGGTTGGTTCAATAGCAAAGAAAACCTTTTAGATTAATTCAGCATACTGTATTTTGTGATTTAACTAATCCATCTGAAATCCAACACATAAATCACCCTTTCTTCCACTTTGACTAAATATTCATAGCATTAAAGTTGTAAATTGGCTTTGGCATCATGATTATTACATAATTAAAATTAAGGATGCACTGATTGCAGTATTCTCTCCCATAAAAAAAAAATCTTTAAAAAGCCTGACCTACCGATTCCTTTTTTTTAAATTCAAGCATTGCTTGTTTTTGTTTTTAGGAAAATAATTTAAAAATAAATATATAAGAAAGCATTTTTTTGTTTTTGTAAACGTCTCTGTTGCTTTGAGCGTTTCTCTGGCAGAGCAGATTTATTCCTAAAAGATAGATTTATAGTTGATGCATTTAAAGTTGGGAGCGTGGACCAATCACGCAGCTGGCGTCTCTGCACTTTGCCTCGCACGATGTCGCTACTTGATAGCTGAAGTTTACCTGAGCACGGCTCAGACACAAACTGTACACAGGCTGACCTGAGTTTGTCAGATTGCACGGCGATCTGACAAACCCGTCCAATAAACTTGAGCAACTAAAACAGTTTCTGTGGAGCTTATTAGAAACGCAACAGACACAAAATGGAAAAGCTACTAAAGCCACATTAGCAGCATTAAAATAAATCTCCCATTTGTTGTGCATCTTTGCGCGCAATGCAGCGGATTGTGGTCTGTGTTAAAATACTAACTGTAAAGAGTTTTGTTAGAGAATATTAATGAAAAACAGAATCATTGGAAATGATCTACATAATTCAAGCTTATTTGTACAGCACATTACAACAACAGGACAGTCTAAAGTTATTGATATGATAAAAACATCATTCAGTTACCAATTGTGAAACATGTAATAAACATTACTGGAGTCACGGTTCTTCCATGACAGAGCTAAAATAAACAAACAAATTTAAATCTAAAGTGCATTACTGCCATGCAAAGACATCAGGGTTTCCCCCAGAAAACTTGCTAAGCCCGGTGGTCGGGGTGTCGAGGCGGTCCACTGGCGGTCTATCGTGTTTTTGTATTCAAAGATTACTGTGTAATTATATGTTATGATAGAATATGTCCAGTGAAATGCTATTTAAACCCACAACTATTCTAAAAACAACAAATTTGAACTTGTGTTTAATCCAAATTAAGTCAGCGGCTCCCTCAGGGCTTCAGGGGCCAGAAACGCTAATATTTTAAAATAGACCACAGATACATAAATGAAACACTTGTTTATTGAGATTATCAATGCTGTTAAATTTTATTCAATTGTTTAGGGATACATAATTTAAAAGATTTTAAATTGTTTAACATTTAGATGCAAGATTTTAAGGAGTTGGCAAGTTTACTTTGTAAAACTTAAAAGAACAATATTCATAGTTAGATTGTTTCGTTACCATAGCAACAATCTGATGCTGGGACTTTAATCTTTGGATTTACAAATACCTTTTTAGGCTGCCCAATTAAACTACTTCCTTCTCCCATATTTCACTAAATCAAACACAGAAGCTGTTAGAGGTGCTGATATTTTTAGCAGCAACAGGTGCCCTAAATCAAATTCTGCTCCAGGCCTCATACAGCCTTGGACCGGCCCTGCATGATGAGGTAATCTGCTGCACTATGCAGAGATGCGCAACAAACGGGAGATTTAATTCAATGCTGCTAATGTGGCTTTAGTAGCTCTTCCATTTTGTGTATGTTGAGTTTTTAATAATAGTCACAGAGACTATTCTGGTTGGTCGAGTTTACGGGACGAGTTTCTCAGATCTCAGATTTTCATCCTCCCCACCATGTTTACTGCTCTGGTTGCCTAGACGGGGCTTAGTGTGCAGGATGTAATAAAGCTACGGGTGAGTTCAGTATTCCACCTCTCGGCACCACTCTGAGGCTTCCAGGAGACATCCATTATTTTCTCTGCTGATGCCAGAGGCTTGCGCAGGACAAACGCTGGTCAAATATTGAGTGATCAAAACAGAAAAGCAATATTTGCGTCTTATGTGAAGTATTTTTGGCGCAATGGCACGTAAAGCTGTATTGATCTGTGAACTGCACTTTTCCTTTTGAGCTTGTTAGCAATCGTGGCAAGCCCACACTTTAAATCATTAAGTGGGACTTTGTCCCTGGGGTGTACTGGGACAGATTAAATCATTTGCTTAAATCATATAGGGACAAGAGTTAATCTACATATATTCTCACATTGCGAGTCTGCTGTTGGAACTAACTGCTGTTTAGCAGGGGGCATGAACTCTGGTTAGGTATTTAGCACTGTGTGGGGAGACACTTAATTACAAGTTGTTTGTGACAATGACAGGCTTTTAATACCAGTAGAAATGATAGTAACGTTCAGTTATCCAGCTTTTTACAAGGTTCTGCCTATCTGAGGTGTTGAATCCAGTAGGGTGACATGGACATCAATCTCCTAGAGAAACATCTATGCCTCCTAATCAAATATCCCAAGGACCTTTCAAGCTAGATATACCCTTGGAACATGACCAGGAAAAACTCCAAACTGAGGTGTCGTGAAGAAATCCTAATCGTATGCTGAAACCATCTTGCATTTTGATGTGAAAAAATGGAAAACCCAAATCCAACACTCATAACCCAGACAACAAGCCACTTAAGGTCTTTCTCGAGAGGCTAATTATCGATCTGATGAAGCAGTCCTACTTATCTATGTTTGGAAAAGCATTTATTATCCTTTATTTTTACAGAACATTAATTTATGATGTCTTTTCCTTTACAAATGTCCCTACTGTCAGAATATCAAAACTTCTTTGATATTCTCCTATCAACATATTACGCAATTTTGCAATTCTGTTGTTTCCTTAACATAAAAAAATGCTATTAAAATATGTGAAGAAGCTTGTTTAAAGGAAAAGTCAATAAAAATTATAGTAGCAACAATGTAAACGGTTACATGAAATATATTTATGTTTCAGTCACACCGCTAGCACTCATCGTCAGACATCAGAGTAGACGTCGGGGTCTTATTGAGGCATTGGAGCAGCTACGTATTGAAATATGAACATTAGTGTATTTCACTAACATTTTCTTAACTGAAAAATGTGTGTTTTTCTTTTTTTTCAATTGACGTGTATCTATCATGCACATTCATTTCCATAATTCTAATTTGCGCAGTTATACTGTCAATGGAAACGTGGCCTGAGATGCTGTGAGCTAACTTCCTGGGTTGAGATTGCAATGTAGCAATTGCTGACAGTTTGTCTCGATAATCGGAAAAAACATGGCAGGATCAGAGGAATAGATGCTTCACACACATCATTCCTTGGCAGTAACACACATGGGACGGGATGGACTAACAAGCTGACTTCAGCCAGCGGTAGTTTCTTCAATAGCTAAGGTATCCAAACCAGGCCCTTGGGATTCATGCGGACACCTCTCTTGCTTTGGTAACTAATCCGATAGTTGATCAGGTTGCAGGCAAAATGTTGGTATCTCAGACACAAACATAGCTCTGATTGGATCAGAGTTTTGCTGGGTCTGACATAGACCCAATCCTTTAGTGAAGAGAAACAGACCAGCTCCATTGACAGTGATCAGTTTTGTTTTCTTCATCATTTCTTAAGACAAATTTCATGGTTGCTAATCGCTTGTGGACGGCTCGCAGCTGATTGGCAGAAAGTGCGCCTTCGCCATCCACTCAAGTGGACACTGTGGGATGTTTGATGGGTGTTATTTTGTTGCCAATACATAACACCCCTCTTTGAGAGGTGCCAGACTTAATGACTGGGGATGCCAGACTGTTTCTGTTGTGAGGGAGGACGTGTTTGGTCGCCGGCGGTTGCTCAGTTAAATGCAGGTGCGCGGCCACATGTGTGCTGGTGGCAAATCCTGTTACGCTTTTATTTGTTAAACTTGAGAAGTGCAAGGTTGGATTAGAATGAGTCACAGCTCAAAGTGAAGTGCAGCTGTGCGGCTCGTTGAGCTGTTTAAACTCTGCTGTCGGAGCTCTGATCTTAATGTCGGTAACAATAGGATAGACGACTGATCAAAGACACTGTTTTTTTTTTCATTGTTGATGCTCTTACTGCTTTAATGCTCAGCTGATTCTTCTAGATTTCTTCAGTCCGTCATTTTTTTTTTTTTTTTTTCTGAGAGGTTTTTCATGGGCCAGCCCTCTCAGGCTTCCCAGGCCGCCAGTGTCTAGGCTCAGTGTGTCGGTGTGGGTTAGTAGCTTCAGACGGTTTGTCGGCTGTGCTGGGAGACAGAGAGGGGGAGGCGTAGGGGTTTGTGTCAAGAGGACAGCAGACAGTTGTTATACGCTCAGATTCTCTTCTTTCAGCTCTTCACTGATGCTGTAGCTCTCTCCTGCCTCTCTCCTCTATGCTCTGACGTCCTTCATGACAAAATCCCCAAATGGAAACTCCTACACAGACTTCGCACTCCTGAGGTGTTTTTTTTTCTCTTCTGTCCTTCTGCAAATCATGTTCTTTCATTGCTGTTGGTTCTCTTTTTTTCCCCTCGATTCTTTGTCTGTTGTAACAACTGTATCGTCTGTTTCTGCCTTTCTATTCATTGTTCATTGTTCTGCATCTTACATCCAGACCATTTTCTTGTTGTCCCGTCCAACCCGATTCGCACTCCATCCTGTCAACTGATGTTCTATCAGTCACGCCACCAGGTCTCCTTGTGAACAAACATCAGTCAGTTTGTCGACTGCATGGCAACAATGCCATGGTAGATACACTGCCCGGCCAAGCCTTGTGTTTCCACGGCAGCACACAAACTGTCTGCAGCGTTACCATAGGGTATAGAAGGTAGCAGTGACATCAGTGCTTCGCAATGCTTTTTGTCCTCGCGTCTAAGAGGTGGTTTTGACGTTATACCTTCACTCAAACGCTTTTTAAATACATGTCGTATAAAAAATCTACACCTCCATTCCTTTTTCACATTCTGTGATGCTACAATAACAAACTATAATTGATCTTAGTGATTCCCCACCACCCCTCTCCCACACACACACTCGCACACAAATGCACCTGACGCATCAGACAAAATCTGTGCCAGTGCTGGTTTGTGCAGCAAAAAATGTTTGTGCTGCTATCATTTTAAACATGTTAATACTTGTTTCCAGGGCTCATCAAAGGTCTATCAGCCTTCTCTCTTATATACTCTGTCAGACAAATAGATGAGTTGTTCTCACATCTTCATTGCGTTCTGTGACTTGAGAGGATCGAGGCTTCTGCTAACTAGCTGCTAATATACCCTTTCTTGTTAGCTAGTTGTTTTGCATCAGTTATGAGTAAGTGCAAATGTATCGAAAGTTGTCTGAATGAGGTTTGTACATTTCTGTGGATATACATGGTCTTAAATTTCATTCATACAGCTCTTAAAAAGCATTACGTTTCAGAAGAAACTATGTTTTTGGAGCTGACTCATCGAAACAACCACTTGCGACTGAAGTTGTGGCATGTTGCAGACAAAGCAAAACTAAAAATTTTGTTTAGTTTCCTCTGAGTGCAAGTTTTAGTCTTTGCCTCACATCCATGGCAAACTACAGAAATCCAAGCTAGATACTTGTACAGTTTAGTTGAATTTAACCGCAAACCAGTGGCGAATGAAATGGAAGTAAATGTCAACAGCGGGTTAGGAAGTCTGTACTTCCCCTGGACCAAACCTTTGCATAGATGAACAGGAGGAGGCAAAATCTCCATGTGAGATGCAAAGCAGTCAAAACAACAAACTCAACAAATGTACAAATATTTAAAATAGCAACAAGAGATTAGATTAAAAAGAATCAAAGATGGCTGAACACTGCTAATTCCACAGACTTTAACAAAAACAAATCATCTGAGAAGACCTGGGGGCGGCAGTACTCGCACTCCAAATGACATCTTTTCATTGAAGCTATTTAAAGTAATACTATTTTATTATAGTTGATAAGTAATGCAGCTGTTGGCTTCATCTGCAGGGCAGCCAGATTTAAACACACGCGTAATAAGTCCAAACGAAGCCCAGCAGTCCAGCCTTCACTCGAGGGCATGCTAATGCGCTCTCGTCTGAATGTTTTTAGCTCGTTACAGCCTCACAGGACGCTCATTGTTTTTGGCTCTTCGCTGGCTTCCTTTAACCAGATTGTCTGTCTGTGCAGAAAAAGACCTAATACATTTAGAGACTCGAACACGTTAGTTTGATCAAATGAGACGTGAATTAGTCACGCTGTGTGTTATTAAATGAACCGAGGAATGCGGGGGGGTTTTCCCTCAGAGTTCATAATTTATCTGTTTTGTTTTGTACTTTGTTTGTTTAGTTGTAAATTATTTAGAAGTTTTTATTTGTACATGCACTGTAAAAACACAAAATCTTACCAAGTATTTTTGGTCTGTTTTCCAGTGCAGATAATTTTTTAGCTAGATAATTGCTTGCTTTAAGTAAATAATTTCTTAATATTGATGAAACAAATACTAATTCCACTGAAAATACAAAAATTTATTAAGTGTTTTTAATCTAGTTTTGTCTTATTTTAAGTGTACTAACTTACAAGTAACTTTTTATAACATGGATACATGGGGAAATGTCTAGTTATAAATGAAATGGACTGCCAAGAGGATTTAGTATATTTTTAATCAGTATTAAGAAATTATTTACTTAAAAAACAGCTGCTATATCTTATTGAAAAGTTGCTTTTAGGTTAGTTGTCTTATTTCAGATATACTGAGATATTTGCTCTAGAAATTAGACTAAAACTACTTGATAAGATTTTTGTTTTTGCAGTGTATTTTTTTCTTAGATTAGAGTTTTTGCCTCTATTTGTGCAACAAATTACAAAAACAAATCTTTTGTTTCCTTCCTCTCTTTTTTACCCCACTTTAACCACAAATTTTTTTTATGCACATGAAATCTATTTTCTTATTTTAAGCTCTGTCTTCCTTTAATACTTCATCTGTAATATGATTTTTTTTTGTAAATGTACTCTGTCTTCCGATGCAGCATGCGGCCGACTCTTAACGAAGATCTCATTAAACACAAACATAAACCTTCCCTTCCCTTCTGCCTCCAGGAGTCCGATGGCCCCCCCAGGCCAGAAGGCATCCACCCCCCGGTGTTCTCTGCTCTGCGCCAGTCCAGAGTGGTCTCATCCACCTCCGAGGAGGAGGAGGCCCTGACCGAGAAGTTCCTCAAGATCAACTGCAAGTACATCACCGACGGCATGGTGAGACGGCAGGCAGCTGCAACCGGCAGCATAACGCGCAGAAAAGCTGCAGAAACTGTTCAGCCTCACATGAAAAGGAAGTGGGTGAAAGTGGTTCTGTTATTGTTAAACTAAGAGAGCGAGTGAGCTGCAGAGCCGCCAGCTGCAGACACTAAACACATTTAATATCTGAGCTTATTTTAAAGCCTTACTACAGAAACGGCTTAGAGCCATTAATCAGTGCTAAGTTGTTACATAGGTTAAAGAGTAAATGTGGGTTTTCTCCGGGTTCTCCGGTTTCCTCCCACAGTCCAAAAACATGACTGTCAGGTTAATTGGTCTGTCTAAATTGGCCCTAGGTGTGAGTGTGNCCCGGAACGCCAGCTGGAGATAGGCACCAGCAACTCCCGACCCCACTAAGGGACAAGGGTGCAAGAAAATGGATGGATGGGTGGATGGATGTTTTATTATCATAGTCCGCAAAGAATGTTTAAGGATGGAAGCGAAAGGCGCTCCTTCATGGAGCCGAGTGAGTTTTTGATCAGAAAAAGCAGCAAAGTCGAGACTTTAAAGAGGCAAAAAATCTTTTTATTCAGACATCAATCAGCTTTAATGTGCTGTGGCTTCTGTTAGTGGTGAAAACGTGAAACCACAATGTAGAAAACACAGTGTGTTTTATATTTCATCCACTGTGGAGTTCAACACAGGGGGGTCGGCTAAACATGAATCAGTTAAAGCTGAGAGGTTAAGCTGGGAATCATCTGATTAGTAAAAGGAACTAATAATTAAAATATCCAGACATGCTGTGCTAACATTCACTGTAAGCAATCAGTTAATCACATGATAAATTAAAATTAACTCAGTAATTTCCATTCTTTTGTTTACAGAGAAACAATAATCCATTTATTTATGGGTTTAGTTGTTTTATTATTAGATGTTTAAAATATCAGTTCCAGTGTTAATTGGTCTGTATAAAGTTAATTAGTCTTGAAAAGGCAAACTTTTATTATTGTATCATCAATAGATAATAGGTCATTCGCAGCACCAGGACTGATCCCCCCCCACACCCACCACACGGGGGGCTGGAGATGACGAAGAATTTTATTTTTAATCAGGACAAAGTCATTGCAGACAAATTATAATCTTACAAAAAGCCTGGTCATTAAATACTTTGTTGTTGCCAACATTTGTTATTGTATCTATTTTTCAATTAAAGTGTTCCAATTTATTTATATATATATATTTTTTTTTTGACAAAATTGGATTATTTCTCTCAGGGGACCTTGAATTAGTAGTTAACAAAGCGGACCCATTTCTTTTAAGGAGACAAACTTTCAAAACCTTTTATTGTTTTGGATTTGCAAATATTTACATGTCCAATTCCAATAAAAAAATGTGGTTATTGGTTTAATTAAAGTTTTTCAGCTTAGTTTATTGTTGAGCAAGTAAAAATGTTAATTTTCTCTTTTTTTGGCCCAGTAGTCCTTTTGACTTGACGATTTTGGCCTGTGCAAAAGAAAGTTTGGACATCCCTCTCCTAAACCCATTAAACTTTATTTTATTTTCTCATAAATATAAGCTTACTGTGGTGATGTTAGACTTATTCCTCCAATTTAAGAGATGTAGACATTTCTCTATAAAGGCTGTTTAAATAAAAATCGTAAGTTTTCAGCTGAAAGTCTAAATAGTTTGCACAGTCTCATCAGATTTGTTAAATTAAACTAAAACTTTATGTAGCAACATCAGAACTGCCAACTGGGAAAAAGTTGCTCTGCAGCAAGTTATTAAAAACTAACCAGAGCTAAATGATATCCAGTGTTGAGCAGTGTATTTCATTAAAAATTTTGTTTCAGTGATTTGTTTCAGACAGGAAGAGACCTTTCTATAGAAGAGCAGAACAGAGAATACTCCAGCTCCATGAATAATTTCAGAGCGGCTCGTGTGCAGCCTGACAGCAGCTGTTTGTTTCAGCTGGATGCGGTTGGGATGCCTGCTAATAGGTCTGCAATGACTTCAAACAAACTGTAGCTTCATTTGTTATTTAACAAAATCGTTAGCTGGTGATAAAAAGCCTCAACCGTGAGTAATTTCTCTGCATTTTAAAATCTGGCCATGCGTTCAGTCCAGCCTCACTTTTTAGCTCTCAGCTCTGGTTTTGGCATGTCCAACACTAAAAACCAGACAAGCTCTGTCACATTGAGCGTGTGTGTGCAGACGCCCAGTGATATTAAAATTCAACATGTAGCGACTTATTTTTGCTCGAGACAGTTCATCCGTTTGCCTCTCCGTTTCCCAGGGCGCGGTGAGCGGGGTGCTGTTGGTCACGCCCAACAACATCATGTTTGACCCCCACCGCATGGATCCGCTGGTTCAGGCCCACGGATGCGAGGAGTACGGCATCATGTGTCCCCTGGAGGAGGTGCAGTCGGCCGCTGTCTGCAAGGAGATCACCGACCCGAAGATCAGAGAGGCGGTCCCTGAGTAAGAACATTTCCTGTGTTCTGGTGCTAACACACCTGTGTCAGGAGAGAACAATGAGTAAACCTTTGAAATGAGCTGCATAATGTCAGATGTGTCTCCACCAAGACGAGATGTCTCCATCTCCGAAAATTGAAACTACAAAAATAAATTTGCTTAATTAAATAATGTCAAAAATAATATTTTTCAATATATGATTTAGGAGGATGTGGTTTTTCATCCGTATAAAAATTAGTGTACTGTGCAAAACTGCAATGGAAACCTGGTTTTTTTGCGTCATACAAGTCACGTGATCAACAGCTAGATGTTACTACCGGTGTAAACAATGAAGACGGCAGGAAGTAGTAGCAAGATGATGGTTAGCAAGATGATTTTTTTTCAGACAACATGCAGCTGACTCCAACAGAGCTCACAGCATCACGCAGTTTATAAAAGGTTGTGTGTCATACCAGCGTGTTGAATCCATAACTCTTCTGTAAAATCACAGGCTACAACCTGTAGTTGGTGGTGTAGCTAAAACGCCTGAACAAGATGCCGACCTCTCCTCTGATGGCTGATGGATGATGAGCGCTACAACCATGACTGAACTATGAATATATCTCATGTAAGCAGCATCCATCGCTGCCATGATTTTTAACAAATTATCACGTGAACAAGCTTATTCATGTGATTTTAATGTCTATTCATATTTCACCACAATTACGAAATTGTTTTTTCAACATCAGCAGAATACTGATAAAGATTTTCGCACATTCATAATGTGATGCAGCTTCTGTCTCATTTCAATCAGTGTCGTTCTCTGCTGCACCCAGGATCAGACGGCATCACAATACGCCACTCTTTAATTCTTTCCCCCCACACGAGCAGAAGAAAGGCAATTATACCAAGGTTAAGGAAATGTGTGTGCTTTCTCACCTCATTATGCAGCAGAAGTAGGTGCTACAGGTTTCCTACTTTTATTCTTTGTTTATTTTATCTTGGGTTTGTTTCAGTGCCTCTGACGTCTGAGACGAACAGCACAAGGCAGGATGAGCCACAGTTTGCCAGCTTCCTTAGAGGCAGAGCTGTGTTTAGCTGGCTGTGTGTAGCTAATGGCAGGTTTCTGTGCCAGGTCCAGCTGTTCTCCCAGCTGAGACTCAGCGTCTGTGTCTTCTGTTTGTCCTTCTCTCTCGCCTGACCTCTTTTCCTTCTGTGTGTGTCCTACTGAAAACGACACAGGGCAACAAGTGGAGCTAGGATGTGTGTGAAGCTTCTTAAATGAGAATGAAGGTTATGCCACGACTGCGAAGGCAAAAATAATATATGGATTTAAGCATTTTTATGTAAAGATTTTTTTTTTTAAATCTTAAAAATCTTGGAAGTTTGGCCCTCTCCAAGGAGACCATTTGTAAAACCATCTTTAGAGCTACATGTATTTTGTCTCCACCAGCTTTACACATCTAATGAGCTTCATTATAAAGATAATCATTTTGGACAGAAAGCTGTAAACTCTGGTCGTGTCTGGAAAATTATAACCAGTATCCTTTTGGTCAACTTTGAAACTAAAATTATTAACCAAGATTACTCAGTGAATGTGGAAACTCTGTGATCTTGCAGAGCACTGAATTCTCTTCAAACATCAAATTTTCTTCTTCCAGTGAAATGACTGACAATTTACTTATTTCAAATTAAAATATTATACCATAAGACAACACAAATAAAATGATTAATTTAGTGCTTGTCTGAAACTAAAAATTTAACCATGACGTGTCGTTACAGTCTCAGGTAAACGTGGCTCATGGCGCCACTTCAGCAGAGCAATACAATCAGGAGGAGTGACCTGAATTTAAAACAGGTTTGATTTTCATGCGACTCGCACTCATACGATCAGCAATCGTATGAGTGCTGGTTGTGAAGTGTTAAGTGCTTCTATATATCCCTCTATATTGAACTAGAGACAAGAGACTCAGTCCGATCGTAAAACTTGCCGCAGAAAATCGTCTGAAATGTGCCAAAGAGATCTAGCTCACTATAATCAGATTCATTCATTTAGGATGTTGTCTAGAGTCTCACATGAGTTTTCTATTTACAAACCGAGCTACACTCCCTAGAGGCGTTGTGCCTCCTCTGAACATCATCCTGGTTGCATTGCAACAAATCCTCAAAAAACAAAAATTTTCTTTTGTTCCCACTGAGTGGTTTGCACCCTCTGCTCTTCTTCTCCTTCAAATTTATGTTAAGGTTCCTCTTAACCATTTCACTTTTCCACCTTTCGTTGTCAGTGACCTGGAGCCTCTGCCAGCTGAAAGACACCCGTCCCAGCAGAAAGACCCAGCGGAGCAGCGCCTGAAGGACACGGGGCCCAACGGAGGCGCCGTCCCGCGCAGCACTGAGGGTTCCATCTCCGAGGATGTCTTCACCGAGACGGAGCTGTCCCCCATCCGGGAGGAGGAGCAGGCGTCCACCGAGGACCTCCGCCAGGACAAATCGTCCAGCGCGTCAACAGAGTCTGTGCAGACTGTCGCCGTGGCGGCGAGCCCCCGCGACCCGCCTGGCCCGCCAAAGGAGCCAGACACCACGAAGCCAGAGGACAATCCACCAGACACTGCCACAGTGAATGACACCCAGACCCCCATGGGGCCCAAGCAGCACAGTGTAGAGAAGCCACCAAGCATACCCACACCCACCAACACCACCAGCAGCAGCACTAGCCAGACCCAGGGACCCAGCAGCAGCAGCAGCAGTGCCCCTCGCCCAGGGTCTCAAAGTTCAGTCACTACTTCTGTCCCAGCCAGTCAACAGCCGGACACCAACCAGGAGGCCGACGTCTCCAGAACAGACACTATGCAACAAGGCACGGAGGACAAGGAGAATGCAGAGTCGATGCAACAGGATGACACACAGAACTCTGAGGGTAAACACACTTTCTGAGAGATTTTTACCCCGAGCTGCAGATCCAAGGACCTTTGATTGAAGCCAATCAAAGTGAGCCAATCAAGTTCTCTCCTCTCTGGTTCCTGATAACCTTTCTGTTGCCTCTGCGCGGGCAATCGGAATACAAAGACGAAAGGAAAAGACACGCTTGCTGTTTCTATCGGCGTCGCAGAAGCGTCCCTGGCCTTACGACGGGTTTTCTGCGGCGCTTTGATCTCCGGGCGTGGTGGCGATAAACTAAAGCCCATCAAACGCCACAATGCCACAAATGCACACAGGGCACCCAGGGGGGAATCTCTATGAACAAATAAATCCCACATCAAAACGCCGTCTGAGGCAGCATTCAGGCTGCTTTTATTTTTATCTCACATCCTTTTCTGTTGCTGCTTTCATGGCTATTTATACAAATAGTAAATCCCACATTGCAGGGCAGAATTTATCTAATTTGATTTTTCACTTCTTCCTTTGAAGATGACAGCCTAAGCCCTTGTACACACGTAGCTGGGTCTTTATAAAAAAAACAAACAAATAAGCCCAAAACAAATATGTCTGCCACACATTAAAAAAAATGTATCATACTCATACGTTTTTGTCTGTATTAACCCGCACAATTCTGTCACTGAGCATTGTTTTAAACATCCCAAACCAGTGTAGTGCAAAGCTAAAACCTGTCAGCCAATTGGATGGTTTCTAAACAACCCTGACTTCCTGTTAGGAATTAAACAGATATATAGTTTGAACTACTTTTAAATACAGCATATTAAAACTATGTATAATTCTTAATACATTAAGTTTAAATATAATATATCTTAATACATTAAGTTTTTTAAATATATGAATACAATGCAGACAATGAAGACAATATCAATTGGAAAGAAAGTATGTGAATATAATGTTGCATTATTTGTTGCAGATTATGATGTGCATGACCCTAAATTTTCAATTTTTCATGTACACGCGCAAACACAATAATTCTCAAATCTCCACTTTTGTCAAACATTTTATGAATAATTTTTTTCTGATATTAAACGGAGTTTTTGTGTTGAAAGGCCAAAACACAAAAATATATTCATTTTATTCCAGAGCTCCACACAATATTTTTTATCAAAAGAAAAATTCAAAACACCACACTGCCGACAAACCAGATTTGACGCAACATTTATGCTAAATGTTTATCATAATTATTTAACAGAAGATAAAACAAGAGAAGACATTCCAAAATTCAATGTTTCTCTACATAGTAAGTAGAGAAACATCTGTGGGTTGGAGAAGTCTATGGACCTTTTGACTAAAAGTGGTTAAAAAAACAACAAATAAACTAATGTTAGAGCAATATTTCTGGAAGTTTAATAAATAACTTGGGACTTACCTTTAATACACAGATATTTAATTTTAATAAACCTGAAAATGAGTCACTGCTGTCTTTGTGTTCCATGTCACATAGCTTATTGACTCGGCTAATCGCACAGTGTTTGTCTGCCCTCAGTCTTGGCTGTAGCACATTTCTTCATACTTCAGAAAAAAGCGAGACAAATTACTCGCTGCAGAACTTCAGGAAAGTATTAGATGTACAGTGTGGAACAAAGTCATAATTAGTAATTGGATTATGGTGTTTTTGCAGTGAAACATAACCCAATTTTTTTGCAAACAGCAGCAACTATAAAAGTCTCAGTCTGCCACATTCAGTGCACCTAAAAGCCGCTGCAGTTCTAGACGTTGCTGTGATTCTGAAACGGTTTCTCCTTCCATGATGAAGCAGCATAAAAAGTGAGAGGCAGAATTCTGTTTGGTGATTATTCCCACGCAGATGTCTGGGCACCGCTGAGCGGCCCATTATTCGGAAAAACATTCACAAAGCCCACACAGGAAATGGCAACTTTGAAGCCAAGCTACATCAATCTTAAAGGAATACAAGGCCACCCCTTCAACCTCCTGGGGTTGTGACCTTTGACGAGGCTTCTGATACTTTCTGTACTCTGTTTACGCCATCTATTACGTTAATGGCATTCACAGATTAATGCAGAGTAAAGGATAGAGGAAGGGCTGGTTTATATTGGATTTTAATTGGGCTTTTTAGAGTAATGAAAACCGAATACAAATGGATATCACGGTTTTCAAATCTGCATTTGTAAAAAAAAATTAATGAAATAAACTGTTGAAAACTTTTTCCTATTCCTTCCACCAAATATATTTTGTTGGTCCATCAAATAAAATCCCAATAAAGTTTCTGGTTGAAACCTGACAAAATGTGAGAAAATTAAAAGAAGTTGGATTATTTTCATTTGAATGTCATTGGATGTACTTTAATTATGAACTAACTACTGAATTCTCAATATTTGAACTCATTCACTCATTTATTGAATATGATTGTAGGTTAAGTTCACTTTACCACCAGCTTTGAAGCATAGGCGAGGATATATTAAAATCATAATTTTTTACAAAGTTTTCTTTTCATCTGAGCTCAGGCCTGAAGGTTGTATTCGTGTCCTTGTCTCGTCCAGGTACAGGGTCTGCTGAGGGGAGGAAGCACCGCTCTCACAAGTTCCTGTGTCTGCGAGTGGGGAAGCCCATGAAGAAGACGTTTGTTTCCAACGCCAGCGCCTCCATGCAGCAGTACGCCCAGCAGGGCAAGAAAAATGAGTACTGGTTTGCTGTGCCACAGGAGAGGTCAGTGTGACGCCCAGCAATCCTGAGTCGAATGTGTGTTGGGTCAAATTCCAGGATTTTATACACCCTTTTATACAGCACAAGTCCCTTTAATATGCGACAAATGCATTTAGCTGACTTCCGAGGCTAAAGCATGCTAACAGATGTGATCATGAACTGCATGATTTACACTGAATGCTATGCATGGCGTCGTTTTGTGTTTGAGTTTTTCCAAGTTGGCTCAACCAGTCTTGGTGCTCCACTGCCAAGTAAGCAGTACTCAGAATTACATTTGGAGCTCTTCACTCAGGAGGGAGACACATTATAAGTTACTCTGCTTCCACACAAGTCCTTGTAATGCGAAGAATTATTCCCACTTGCACTGATGGCTTAATTTGATAAGTTACTTTCATTTAAAAAGCCATTCATTGAAGCCAGATTTAGAGCTAATGCAATACAGCACTCTGCTGATTTAGTGTCGAAGTTAGTTTAGCTAGTTACACATGCTCTCGCTCAAGCTGTTGTCAGAATCGATATCAGGTACTTCTTGTAGAGACATAAATGGTGTATAAATAAGTTTCAAAATAAATCAATATATTTTGTAATTTTGCGCTGAAAAATATTTCATTTGAGAGGGTATTCAGTAGACGACAAATCCCACGTTAGGAAATTACTTTTGCCAAAAGCACATTCAGTATATTGAATCACAATCTTGATGGCTTAGATTCAGTGTTTGTTAGGCAGCCATTGTAAATCCGTTGCCATATGTTAAAACTCTGCTTGTGGAAAACACATTTAGCCACTTAGCTTCACATTTGCTGTTCTTGATGCCCTCATCCAATAAGGACCATCTGACCAATCAGATCAGAGCACTGAAGGAAAGGTATGCAGACATTGCATTAGTGGAAAAGGAAGCGCAGCAAGAAAATTAAATGTTGAGTTGAAATAGTCATTGTCATAATCTACAAAGATCACAGTCATGTTCAATCAAGCAGCCCTGTATATTTTATATGTGTGCATAAGATGCTGACCTCTCTCCATCTTTCTCCTTGAACTTGGAAGGTAAAGCTCATCTCTGCTTGTCCCCCACCTTACAACAGCAAATCTGCTGCAATGCACGTTTCTCTTGGGTGCAACAAACAAAGACGGGCAGAATCAGAGCTAACATTAAAATCTGATGCTGCTCCTTCTTTCTCACCTGTCTTTCCAAAGAGTCGATTACAGAAGGCTGACTTGTGTGCTGGGACATGATCCTAAATCTTTCTGATTGCCGCAACATCCATCACGGCATTGTTTATTCGGATAGGCTGCTGTAGTTTGACCTCGATGGGAGGCGACCTGTGAGATGTGTCTCTTAGTGATGTGTCATTAGTGAGTGAAGAGAGAGGCACCTGAAAGGCCCACGCTCACCTGTGACCCCGAACACAGCTTTCCACTGCTCCATGTGCAGTTTACTTAGATCATATTAAGATCCAAATTGTAAGACTTAAATGTGGAACACTGAGGACCTACCAGATGATAAAGGATTCTTCCAGCGTCTACAGCAATAGGAGTCGGTGTTTCATTTCAGTAGTGATAGTTGTACTGCATTTGTCCTATTTTTTTTTGGCTTATATTGGAGAAAATGTGAACAGTGTATTTGAAACTTTTAATACAAAGTTGACATTATTCAAAATGTCTTTTTGATAACTTGACATTAACCAAGAAATCATTACTGATATCAATTTGTTCTAAGAGTAGTACTGATTGCACTTTAAAAGTTAGATAACTTTGTTATTAAAGGTCAAGTTTAAACAGTAATGATTTCTTGGTTAATGTCAAGTTATCATAACAGACATTTTGAATAATGTCAACTTTGTATTAAAAGTGTCATAATTTACCGAATGACGCTTTATGACAACAGTCATAAATATTCATGAAGGCTTATTCATGTTCATGGCAGGTGTTATGTTTATGAAAGTGTCATGACAGTCTTATTCACCCCCCTTCAAATAAAGTGTTACCAAAAAATCTGTATCAACCAAAATGGGAATCAGCATTTCCAACTTTCTGGTGATCAGCCAGAAAAATCTGAGTCTCGTCATAGTCCGTCATTAATATCAGATATCTTTTTCGGTCACAAGTTTTATATCAGTGCATTCCTAGTTGCTAAGATGGAAAGTTCCTTTTTAGACTCGACAGATCTTAGCTAGCATGTTAAATGTTACAGCTTATGACAAACAATTCTAGAAAGATTCCGTTTTTAGCTCTGAAAACAATGTGGCAGCATAAACTCAAGATTGCAAATCTGCATCAGAATAAATCTCAAGTCTTCTGGGTCATGCGCAGAAACCAAGCAGCATGTCGGCACAAACACCATGTTCCTTCACCCAGGGTTGGTGTTTTGCCAAAAGTGGTTCTCTTTGCTATTGAAGCATTTGATGCTCTGAACTTTGCTGTTTAATTTTGGCTTCATCTTTGTTAAATAACTAATGATGTTTTTTAAATGTATATGTGTGTATATACATATATGTCAGTTCTTTAAGTCACAATGCAAAAATATTCATAGCATTCAGCTGTTTATTTACAGCTTTAAACATTGAAATTGTATCTGGGTTCAGTTTCTTTCCTTCTTTTTTTTTTTAAATTAGCTCAGTATTTAAATGAATTACAAGTTCACCGTGTGCTTCGTTTTCAGATCGGAGCATCTGTATGTGTTCTTCATGCAGTGGAGTCCAGACATGTACGGTGAGGGCGTCCGGGGGATGGGACAAGAACCCGGGTTCATGGTGGTCAAAAAGAACGTTGCAGCAGAAACCCCTGACGACGAGCCCATCACTGACCTTAATGTGAAGGAGTGGGAGGTAAGGTCAAGTTTCCTCACATGCCCAAGAACCGCATCTTTGTTGTTGTATCAAACCTCACAGATATGGATTAAGTTTACACCTCTATGCTGGTTTAATCCATATCCTGTGAAACCCAAGTTTTATGTTCTAGGTTTTCTATTCATTTGAATGCTAAGTTAAATGTTAAATAATTGATTTGCTTTCATTACGCAGTGCATATTGTGGATGTATCGTGTAGATCTTGTTTGAACACCATTTGAATTTTGTAACCGTCAAGCCTCTGTTTTGTATTCTACTTCTGTATTTTTGCACTGTTTTCGTACCACTGCATATTCTTGTCTTTTTTTTTTAGTTGTAGTA
This sequence comes from Micropoecilia bifurca, assembly GCA_903067075.1. Lineage (NCBI taxonomy): Eukaryota > Metazoa > Chordata > Actinopteri > Cyprinodontiformes > Poeciliidae > Micropoecilia > Micropoecilia bifurca. The sequence continues at coordinate 20,922 of CAEGAF010062492.1, forward strand.
AATCTATGTCTACTTTCTATCACTTTGCAAGTTATGTAAAATGTCACACTTGCTTTGCTTGGAAATGTGCTTCTCTGAGCTTCCAACCAAAGTGTTTTGCATGTTTGTGTAATTTATTTTTTTAATTCCTCCGAGTCACTGTATGGTAGTTCCATCACATGTTGTGTGATTGTCTCGAATGTCGGTCAGCATTTGTCACCTTCAGTTGCTGAATGACAAATAGCCGACGCCACAATGAGTTACTTATGCTTTTTTGGTTATGAAAGACTCTGAAGGGAAAGTGACACTGATGTGGGTTCTTCCTCTTTGTGAAAAAATTCTGTTACTGGAGGAAGTTATGATGATGATGACTGCAGCTTGAAATTTTTGCTTGTCCAGTTCAGTTTGGTGCTGCTTTGCACCGAGTAGGATAAGATCTTCTGTAGTCAAAGGAGACTTGTTTCCACCCCGGTGATTAATGCAAGGGGTACATTCATTGTAGGGGGAAATTGAGACGACGGATTCTGTGCCCTGCATTTAAATTTTAATGAAAATGAATGATGTAGGAAACAAAGTGGACTGATTTGTTTGTCTGCAGACTTCAGGCAAACAGAGGCAACATGATCCATTACATCTGAATAAATAAATAGGAATCGGAAGCAGGACGTTTTAGCAATCTGAAACAAAAACTTGTTTTCATAGCTTATTTTGTCCAGCTGTATATTTAAAACTTGAAATTGTTTATTCAAATCTCTATTTTAACACAAGACAACCTGACAGTTTAAACACACTCTGGGACAGGGGTGTAGCTGTCTCTTTAAATTCTGTCGGTTATGAGATGGGTGTGCTCGACTTCCTCTTTTAACCAATAGGACGCCGGTTTCTGTCCAATCCAGTGTCGTCATTGGAGCTCAGCGATTACACGCAAGTCAGTCATCGTCGCGACCCGTTGAGGGGCATGGAGGGGTGGAAGCTTCTATTTCAGTCGACCAGTCTCCCAGGCTTTCTGCCAAACTCCCTCTGCTAGTCTCGGAGTGACACGGGGAAACTTAAAGGAGGTGTAATATGACTGTCCAGCTTTAACATCAGCCAGTGAACAGGAAATGTTCTCTAGGAGGGGGAAGGACCAAGAGACACGGGAGACCTCTAAGTACAACTGTGTATGTTGTCTGTTCTCTCTTTCATGTTCTCAGCCTCTAGCGGCATATATTTCTTTATGGTCAGTTGTTGTTGTTAGCGCGCTAGGCTAACGTGCTAACGGTGCATATTTAGCCTGCTGGGTCTGTTATATTTATGGGAAGATAAGCCGCTCCTGTTTCACAACTGTTTGTATTAACTCTGTTTTGGTCTTCTTGGCAACGTGAGTCTCTATAAGCTGTTAAAATGTCCTGTAGTAACACGTCCCCGAGTTATTACAGCCCATTGTTCATTTACTTTTGACTGGGCTCGTTTGCTCTTGCTTTCTGGCCAAAATATACAACTCTTACCAAAATACTGATTTGTGTTTTTATAAGATTATTTCTGTTTATCTTGGTTGAGTTAAATTTTAATTTCTCAACTGGATCAAAACAACTTTAGCTAGAGTAGCAATAATTATTATGTAATACAGACTAAAGCTTTAAAGCATCTTTAGCAAAAAGTTGCACAGTAACTTACTAACAAGAGACTAGAGCATGTTCTTAAGACGGTGTAAGACTGTATCATAAAAAATACAAGTTCTTCTCAAAAAATTGGCATATTGTGATAAAGTTCATTATTTTCCATAATGTAATGATAAAAATTAAACTGTCATATTTTAGATTCATTGCAGACCAACTGAAATATTTTATGTTTTTTATTGTTTTAATATTGATGATTTTGGCATATAGCTCATGAAATTAGAAGGACCTGTATATACATATTCTACAGTAAAATCCACACATTTAAACATTTATTTTTGCACCTTTCTGACCATTTTAAATCATCACCATATTTTATTATTTTATTACCAAAATATGTTATTGATATATAATGTATGTATTATCATCATGTTTGTTAAAAAAAAAAACTTTTGTTATGCACTTCTAAGATCTAAAGCACATCTGCATTTACCATTTGTAAAAGTAAATTTGAGATCCTGAATAAGATGGACAGTCTAAAAGCTTTTAAATAGCCTGGTGGTAAAAGATGACATATAATAGCAGTTGAATATTAGGAATTCATTAAAACAATTCAGAGCTTTATTCTCACCTCATTAAAACATATGATCCTGAATTGAAAGTCTAAAAAAATACAGATGTCTGAGCTAAACATAGAAGTGCAATAACCAGAACATTCTCTTTTAGACCATCCTGCATCCTGTTTGTGTACATTTTCAGCACGTTATAAGCTTTTATGATCTAATATTGCTCTATCCACCACCTCTGGTGAGAATACTTTTTTACATGTAATTTGTGTATTTATGGCAGCTGTGATTGTTCCTCGGCACGCAGGCTAGAAGCTCTCCATGGAGTTGACTGGTTGTTGGATCAGTAGCCATTTTCAGTAACTTGGTAGTCTGGATTTCAGCGCTGCTGACAAACTGCTACAGCAGGTTTTGTTGCATCACGTTGACCTCAGCTGCTGTGTGTTAATGAAGAGGATTCTCTCACTCGGGGTCTCACTGCTTTGCTTTCTCATCAGTGCATTTTTTCCCCCAGTTATTTTTTTAAATGGAACTGCAGGATCTTTAGTAGTGAGGTATAATGCGTTGCACAAACATGCAAAACAACTAAGTGCTCTTCTTCTCTCTCAGCTCTTAACAGAGGCAATCTGTATGTTTCAGTTTGGGTATGCAAACTGAGCTTCACTACTTCTCCTGGTTAACTCTTTCAGGACTCACCTTTCCTCCCCCACCCAACATGGCCGGCAAACAAAAGCGGTCGAGTTTTTATGTCTCCACTTGTTCCTGTGTTTGTGCTGCCAGGTAGTGTCTCTGACGGAGTACCACCGTAGGATCGATGCGCTAAACAGCGAAGATCTGCGCTCGCTCTGCAAACGACTCCAGGTGCCCTGACCAGCCCTGCTAACCCCTCTGTCTGCTCTGCCCAGGCCACACGGCCTCCATTAGGCTCCCCACTCTAGGCTTCTGTTGTAAAAAAAATAAAATAACACATAAATAGAGATGCAGAGAATGGTTGTAGATTTTTACTTGCAGGGTTTGTTGAAAATGCTTGAATTAAGGTGTTTTCAAGGTTTGGAAAGTGTTTGATTTCTGTATAATATCCTTGAAAGGGCTTGACATGCAAACTGCATGATTTGGTGATGAAGTGCAGTCTGAAGCTTGATCAAAAGCCTAAATTTAGAAAGCATTAGTTACATTTGAAACCAGATATTTAAAGATGAAAAAAACATACTCTTGTTTTGTATTTTTTCCTCACCGTCTGAAGTTTAATCAGACCAAACTTAAATTGTTTTGGTCAGTTAAAATGATCAAAATTATTTCTGTTGGCTAAATGCCAGAAAACGTTGCTAGAATATTTTCTTTGAAGATGTGTTTTGAAAATTTAGGTGTACAGTGTATGTACGAGAGATATTTCAAAACATTAAACTTTGTTAGATTTAATTTTACATTGTTTTACATGTACAATATTACCATAAGATATTAACAGTAACAAATGTCATTAATAGTGAATTGAAACAATCTTTTTCCTTTCAAGTTAATTTTTGTTTTTTATTGGTGCTGGAAAAGTTGGAAACTTGCCTTGAAAATGCTTGAAAGGTTCTTGAATTCTACATTATGAGAAGTGTATGAATAATGTAGTTATGTTTACACTGGCAGGCACAAAAAGATTAAAATGGTTTATCGCTTTGATGCAGTCATGTGACATCAGTCATATCTGTGTGCGTCAGGCCTCCCCTCAGCGTCACTCACTGATCATTCAGTTGTTCATAAGTTAGTAAATGTTGATGTTTAGTGATTGTATTTGAAGTGGGTTGTTCAGTGTGTGAACGGTTGGGATGTAGACGGCATAAATACTGACCAAGGACACAGAGCGAGTCTGTCTCAGTGATGAGGTTGGAGTGAGACTCTCCTTACAGGATGAATGATCCTGTCTGGAGACAAAGCTGGAGGCAGGATTTGAATCGGGGCTGAAACAGGAGATGGTTCCCGGCCGCTGGTGGCGAAGTGCTCCACAGTCAGCCTCTGTTGTTGAGGAAGATAAATAACCCACCACAGTTCTTTTGGTTAGGGAGGGGGGAAAAAAAGTGAAATTGAAGAGTTGCAAATTATTCATTGGGTTCATTTCCTCTTCAGTTTGTATTCTCGTCTCCCAGGCAGCATCTCTGCCTGTGCTCTCCGTTCTGCCAAACCGATACGGATCATCTGGCGTTGGAGGGAGGCAGCAACACGTTCAGCTGCCTTCATCAGATTCTTTAGTTTACAGTGTGATGCTAGTAAACACCATAGTTATGGACCTGGCAGGAAAACTAGTTTCGAAGCAAGGTTTTATTGTTATTGTTCTTTTAGTTTAAAGCTGAACATCTGCTGCTCCTATACTTGATTTTCTGTTCCCGGGGTTAGTTGCTTGTCGATTGCTGCGTTTCTATGCAGCCTGACTGTTATCTGTTGTAATGGAGAACAAGTAGTGAAGCTGCGACTGAACCCGTTCAGTGTCTATGCTCTGTGGAAGTAGCTTCGTAGTGCACACAGATCGCTAACAGTTGTTTGTTTGTAGATCACCACCAAGGAAGAGGTGAACTCCAAACATGGCACATCGATCAAAGCCGAGCTGGAGCCGGAAACGTTCAAACCCAACCTCAAAGAACCCAGCGAACTCCTGGAGGCCGACCAGATAGAAAAGGTTTGTGAAGCCTGGAACATCCGTCACATACGAGCTGGAGGCTATCTGCATTTAGCCTTTATGATAGCTTGGTGTTTACCTCTGTCATTTCCTTTATTATAATGAATATAATACAGAGTTGTAATTGTTTTACTTTTAGGCTACTTTCACGCAGTGGGTCTTGATCAAAGTCTCCTCATCCTTTAAAAAGTCTCATCTAAAGTTAGGTTTTAAATTCCATTCATAAAACCTAAAAGGTCTTAAAGCATTTTAAATTTGAGTTGGTGACGCCTGCAGAAAACCTGTTGATGCTCAGTTCCTGCTACTAAATAAATGTGACTGCAATCAACCTTCTGAGTGAATAGCTTACAACCCCAAAGAGACCCACACAGGTAGAAGAATGCTTTGATTTTTCTTCTGCTTTAATTCTTTTTTTTTGCATTAAAATGTTTTACATTATAGAATAACAAAATGGAGAAGGAAAAAAAGCAGAAGAAAGTTGACTTCACACAGCAGCTCACCATTTACAGAAGCAATGCTGCCAACTGTGATACGTTTTTATAGTTATTCACTAAAAGTATCATCATACGATCATAACAAGTTGAAGGAAGCTGATAGAAACAAAGCACAACTAATAGCGAAGGCCTTATGTTAAACAGTTTTATTTTATTTGGCCTTAAAAAAATGTTAATTGTCCTGGGGCAGAATTACGATGAACGTCTCACATCAGTGACCTAAAAGTCTGAAAAACTGTGACTAACAGCTAATATAAAATAAGTACCGTAATAATAAAACTGATAAAAACAATAGTTTGACTACTTTGGTGAAACATGTAAAATTCAGCAAACTTTATTCTAAATGGTTCAGAAACAGTTAGGAATTCTAAATATAATGTAGAATGAACATTATAGCACGATGTCACTCAGAGCACAAAGGGCAGGATTAGACTGAACAGATCTGCCCTTATGGATCAGCCATGTTGCCACCGATACCTCATCTATATTTTGTGTCAGTATCTGGGCCAACACAGATATTAATATCAGGTCGGTTCATCTCTACAATCTAGTCTGTGGCTTTTTTATGCATCCATTAGAAATAAAGTGTGTGCTACCTCTACCTCCACCCCGTCTGTCAGCTTCATCTCCCCATCCAAACAGCTTCATTCTTCAGTGTGTCCTGCTCCTCTTCCTCCTCTCTGGCTGAGCTCCACGTTTTGAGCTGTTACTCTGCTTTAAACTCCAGACGGTGTTAAAATGTCACCACACAAGTAATTGAGCATTGGTGGCAGTGACCTTTTCACCGCTTCAGTGTCTTTTTCTTTTCTTTTTTTCCCGTCATGTTTCCTTCATCTCTGTGTTCCACACACACACACACAGCTTGCCAGGAATCTCCCCCCACGGACCATTGGTTACCCCTGGACGCTGGCGTTTGGCACGTCAAAGCACGGCATGAGCATTAAGTCACTGTACAGAGCCATGCAGGGCCAGGACACGCCAGTCCTGCTGGTCATTAAGGACAGCGACGGTCAGGTGAGCAGAAAAGCTGTACTGCTGTATAACCTATTAATATGTCTGATCTGTTTCTGCCTCTGCTCAAAGTCTCCTCTGTGTGTTTTCTCAGGTATTTGGTGCACTTGCATCTGAACCCTTTAAAGTCAGCGATGGCTTTTACGGCACAGGAGAGACCTTCCTCTTTACCTTCAATCCAGAGTTTGAGGTACGGCGTCAGTTCAGTGTCATGTCTGAAAAGATTTGTCCCCTTTTTAAAAGTTATTCAGAGGAGCTGGAGGTTTGATTTGTAATAATAAAGGGAGTTTGGTTGACTTCCTGAAATGGAAAAGTATCAGCCAAGGACAAATGCAAAACCTTTTACGTTCTTTTCTAAATCCTGTCTCTTTTCGTTCACCAGTAGGAGCCGTTCTCTTCTAAGTCTTGGTTTGGCTGAACTCCTGTTCTCTCCACAGGTGTACAAATGGACAGGTGACAACATGTTTTTCATTAAAGGAGACATGGACTCTTTGGCTTTTGGTGGAGGAAGGTGAGCCACAAACCAGACGACCTGAACTATTGGAACTGAATATGATCTGATTTTGTGATCTGTCGACCAGGCGAGACTCCTCACCTTCTGGTTTAATTTAAAATGAAATCCGACTCCAGAAGAACCTAACAATTAATTCATTAGATTCACACAGATGGATATTTGAAAGCCTTTATTTTCTATATGCTGTAGTAATTTTCTACTCATAGCTAATGTAAACATGGCAGTTAAAATTAGAATATTACATCAGACCAATAAAAAAAATAGTTCAGAATGAGGTCATCACTGCCATGTTGAAAAATGTTTTTACTTATTTGGACTTGGAATTCAGGGCAACTCACAGAAGGAAAAGCAAGTTTTAGAAAATATTTTCTGTGATTTATAAATTGTCTTTAAGGAAAGGAGGTGAGAAAAAATTCATTAAGATTGACTTTGTTGTGAAAATATTTTAGGTTTTATTTTTTAAACCCAGGATAACTATATTTTGCACCCAATTCTCCATTTTTATAAGTCATTGAAGATATTTTTAGCATATTTATTCCACCCTCAGAGGAACTAAGACCTAAAATGAATAACATTCATCTCCATTATGAGTGAATGTAGATGTGGGTGATATGGACTTAAAGTTTTGTCTTGATACTTTGTGGTACTGTAATGAGTACCACAACATATCACTTCAAACATGAGTCTGGCAGCTGATTGACTGGATGATGATTACAGTTAAAAACTATTTTCTTCCTACTGTTTTTAGCTGCATGGCTGTGACTGCATGACACTGCAGTCATAGTCCCACAAACACAAAAACATGATCAATTTCATATCATGAGAAATTTATCCTGGTAAATGATAAATGTTTATCCCAAAGTGGATGAAACCTTCTAACCGGAATTGTAGCTTAGATTTACCACATCTCTTCTACAGAGATGAACCTGAATACTTGTGTGTGTGTGTGTGTGTGTGTGTGTGTGTGTGTGTGTGTGTGTGTGTGTGTGTGTGTGTGTGTGTGTGTGTGTGTTCTGTTCCAGCGGTGAGTTCGGCCTGTGGCTGGACGGAGACCTGTACCACGGCCGGAGCCACTCCTGTAAAACCTTTGGGAACCCAATGCTCTCCAAGAAGGAGGACTTCTATGTGCAGGACATCGAGGTCTGGGCTTTTGAATAACAAACTGCTGCAACACAGGGGAAAAAAACCAAGTCCTTCACACAGGACCAAACCCAGGGAGCGGTCCTCCTTCAGAACAGTGGCAACATCCCAAACCTAACTGCACACCACCAGGTGCTCCCCTGTCTGGAGACCAGCTACTGGATGCTTGTTGTGTGTCAACTACTGCAGTTATTAAGGAGCTTTGTTTTTTTTTTCTTTAGTTTTTTTTTTTGTTTTTCTTTGTGAAAAATAAACCTCTGTGTGTATCTTATTGCAGCCCTGTGCCGCGTCTTTGCAGAGTAGGGAGAGTACATGGAGAAATGCGAGGGAAGCAGGGTAGGGGCCGCGCGGTCGCTAAGGGCAACCGGACTTCCCGAGGCTGAGGTTTGGGACTGCTGCAAGAAAGGAAAGCTGCCCCACCTGGTCCAAATAGTCAGAACTCTGAAGAACCTCAAGGAATCCCCCAACCCTCCCACATCACCACACCACCACCTCCTGGGAGCCCAGCTAGAAGTCCAACTCACTGTGCCGTGGGCCGATACGGAGCGAGACCCAGTCGGAGGAAACCAAACACATTCCATTTCTCTTGATCGTGGAGTGTCAAAAGTGGTGACTTGTGAACTTACGAAGAAAAAAAAAAATAGAAAAACGCGTCCGCATCAGGAACCAATAACGTTGAAGCGAGCGAATACTTGCTGTGTGTGTAGGTGACAGGGGGAGGGGTCAGTTTGTCCTCCCCTCCCTCCTCCGTTGAGGCTTAACTTATTGAGTATCGTGTGTCGTAGTCCTGTCGTTCACTGTCCATAGCACACCATCTGAAAGCACATAGCTATAACCAGACCACCCGTCGTCGTGGCGTTCCGTTCAGTGGGTGTTCGTGCGAGTCCAGCTGCTGGCCGGACGCTGGCTCTACTGTTTCGTAGACAGTAATGTGTTGCAATAGATTTGTGGAATATGCAAATAAACTGTCCTGTGACCTCAAATAACCCCGCCGGGCGGTGACTCTTCAGCTGCCGTCTGGAGAGAGACGGAGAGAAACGTGTAAAGCTTTTACGTCTTGATACTCATAATTGCTTGTCTGGGTATCATTTGAAGGCCTGAGACGTGGTTACCTGTTTTACATGCATATATGACAATTATATATTGTATATATGATTATATAATCATATATATTTTGCTGTTGAGTGTGACAGTGATATATTTGTGCTGATATTTCAGCTGTTACTATATATTGTATATTACCCTGTAAATTAATGGTAAAATAGTAGATTTGTTGCAATATATATATATATAAATACATTATGCTATATAAATATATATATATATATAAAATAAAGTGTGAATCAATGGGTTGCTTTTAGCACTTTAATCTGGTTCAAAAGCGTCAAGGCCAGGTTCTTAGATTATCCTAGAAATAGCTGTACAGTATATTTTTTTTTCCTTCCTGTTAACTGTTACTAGAAAGCTTGCTGCTACCAATGTCAACAGGAAAATGTCCTGATGCTCTCTGGAAGGATGAGGATTACTGAGGATGTAACATTGGGGGAAGAAATGTTTCAAAGACAGCAGCAGGTCTCAGTTTCTCTGCACATGGTCGCCAGGTGAGTCTGAGGCAGATGCACATAATAAACGTGGGAGAACAACATAACACTTCCCCATAGAGTCCTTACTTCCTTTTTTCTTTTATTTCTCTTTTTTTTCCTTCCCCTCCCTTGTATTCTGGTCTTCCACGCCAGTATTTGTGTCCATGTGGAAAGTCAGCAAGTAAATATGGTTACCTCTTTAATTTCACCAGAGCATTGTATCAGTGATGTACAAATACTAATAAAGTTGAAGTAATTGTAACCAGTGAGATCTCTGCTTTTCTGATTTTTCTCTTCCGTTTTATCTTTAACCTCCACAAAGTAGCTCATAGTGGCAGGTAAATGCTGCTGCTTTTTTCTTATAAATAAAAAACATTTTAAATTATGGTGTGCATGTACTCAAAAATAAAATCCAGTGTGCACAATTGGTGTGTAACCTGTGTAATTTCTGAGTATGCATCCATGTTGTCAAATGAAGACCTTCATTGGAATGTATTGAAGCTTCAGTATGTATATAACTTTTAGAAACAATCTGTAAAACAGTGAGTATGGTGCCAAAAGGCTTTCCTTTAGTTCAGGAATTAAAACTAAAACTGAAATAACATTAGTAGAAACATAAAAATGACACTACTAACAGCAATACTAAATCTCTGAACAGAGATCATTGATCATGCGCCCGACTCAAAAAGGTAATTTTTTTTCTAAATATATTTTTTTAAAACTTTCCACTATGTCCTGATGGCAGGACATAAAAAATAGAATTCCTCCGTCTGGTCCCAATGACCAATCAGATCCAGGGGGAGGGTCTTAGCGCTGCCAGTCACCTCATACGGTCCCTTTAGCTCCCTGTTAGCTACAGCTAGTTCCCCACAATCTGTTTCTGACATGAATGCTACAGCTAGCTAACCTGGCCACTATAATGGAGGATAAACGATATTCCTGTAAAGGAAAGTTGTTTCTCAGCATTTAGCAGCTATTTTTTCAGTTTCCGGATGAGAGCGCAGGTTTCTGCCTTTAACTGTGAAGCTGGTGGAGATTTATCCTAAAGGACTTTAGTAACTTCCACCTATGAGTTGAGGACTTGATACACATACTTCCCGTAATTTTGAGAAGTAAATGTTTGGTTTTCTTCCTCTTGACAATTATATGCTGGTGTGTGTTTGTTTAGAATAGCAGTGAACCTTTTCTCAAATGAACTTAAATTTTAAAGTTAAAACTTGTAGGTCAAAAATGCTTTTTTTTATTGTTTTGAAAAATACTAGATATTGAATAAAGGTTTTCTGCATTTGCCTCGTAAAAAGAAGAGTATCCGGTTTTTTGAGAAGGGCCTTTCTTGAGGCTCGAAGCACATTTATTCTAAAACATCCTGCATACAACTTTATTTACCAGCTCCTGAGTTTTAGTTCTTAAACTCAACATGGAGCCTTAATCTAGTTTATTGCGACCTGATCTGCTTCAAAGCAAGAACGTATGTATGAGTTCGCCCTCTGCTGGTCGTATGTAATATCATTAAAGCCTTAACTCCAGCTTTATGGAAGATCTTCAAATTCAGGTGATTTTTCTCCAAACATTCACCTCAACTGAACAACAGATATATCTGATAAATACTTAAGACATACAGTAGATGATTTGTACTTTTTCCTTTTTATAAATAAAAAATGACAACCCAGAGATCATTAAAGTAGAAGAATTTATTGAAAATGTTTTGTCTTGTAATTGTTTCTTTCTACAGCTTTATCCCATGACATAAACCCTTTTCACTTAACTTAGTATATATACACAAAATCCAGCCGGACAAAACCGGGAATCTTGGAGAAAGGCCAAACATTTGACTTAAAACTAATATTTGGACATTTGTTCAGCAACGGCTGAACGTATGAAGGCATTTTCTTGGGGGGTGAGTACAAAGGTCATCAGAAAGGCCTTCAGTTTGGCCTTCCCATCACTGTGCTTTCAATTTAAAATATAAAAATTTGTTTTTCATTCACAACAAAAATAAAACGGCACCTTAATATACAGAAAAGTCGTAGACACTATGCTAGGCTATGTCCTAAATAAACACTGCAGCAGTCGGGACTCCTCATCCACAGAAAGGCCTTCATTTTAGGCCTTCCTGTTTAATTAGTCCATAAGGTTAAAGAGGGACAAGAATGTTCTGCTTTAGTGCAACAACCAACATGCACGGGTGCAGAAGTTAAAAACAAATGTGCTTGTCCTGCTCTCAGGTCCAAAATGTCTGCCATAAAGCAAACCTGGTCAGTGGTCAGTACAGCTACGTAACCAATGTGATTGTCACCAGCTCCATGGCACAAAAACAGAAGCTTTGGAGGGAGGACCACACACACACAGTTTGGTCATTATGTCTCCATGTTGTCCTCCTTAGTAGACCAGGTACTTAAGTTCAGAGTAGATGAGGGGGAACATGATGGTGCAGGCCCGGTACAAGATGGCGGCGCTCTTAAACAGCGCTCGAGGTTTGGTGCTCCAGGATTCCGACTTGAAGTTGAAGTAGACGGCGTACAGCGCCACGGCAAAGAAGTGACCAATCAGGGTCATGGGTTTAGGCGACAGGCTATGAAAACAACAAAAGTTTTCAATGTTTAATTCTGATTTTAAAGAAATGATATGTAAAGAAACAATATTAGGTAATACTTATATTAGGTAATATAAGTATGCTACACTTTCTACAATATCGTCACCTTCCTAGAATAGCCTACGTTCTTTCTTTTTATTTGTCCAAAGGGATTTTTGCAAAAAAAAAAAGGAAAATCACAGCCTATTTTTTGGCAGAAAACAATTTAGGCAAAAACTAAATTACTTTCGGCAAAAATTGACTGAGGTCATTATTTCTGGAAGGTAGCGACATATGAAAGCTGCATTTGTGCATGTTTGCTGCTTACACTGAGAGGAGTCCAATGGGCCCAGTGATGCACGAGCCGCCCAGTTTAAAGTACTGGAAACAGGCCTTCCTCAGCTCATGGAGAGAATCTGATGAAACCCGACATAAACACACATTTAGATCATTCTGTCTCCAACGTTTCATGCCGTCCCTGCATTTCGCCTCATGTGCTGTCGGATGCAGAGCGAGGCGGTGACTCACTGTCTGTGGCAGCAAACAGCTCGTACAGAGCCTGGGCCAACACGTTCACTACAAAAGAATGTGATGACTTGCGTTCCCAGTGGAATTTTTTCTTCGCCTGTTGGGGAGAAGGAGAAGCCGAAGGGAGGGGTGTAAAAACACAGGGTGTTAAATTGCACACTGGTCTGCAGTCTCCCACCTACAGCCCAGTGTAATAAAACATGATGCAGCTCAGTCCAAATATAGGTTCTGCCTGAGTCCCTCCTGCTCAGGTTTGATCCTGGACAGTCAACCAACCGCAGGGTCTGGACACGGCCGTGTGATTTATATCGGTGCCAACACCATCATCTTCCTCTTTTTCCAACTCTGACTGTTTTTTTTATTATTATTATTATTATTATTATTATTATTATTATTATTATTATTATTATTATTATTACCTGAGAGAGGAGCATTAAATAATCACCTGTAATAAAGCTGCATCATCGTACAAATCCGGAATGTTTCTGAGCAGACCCCTCCAGATGCACACGTCGTTAAGGGCAACGCTCATCCCGCCCCCTGTCAGAGGATGCCTCATGTTGTAGGCGTCGCCCAGGAGGAGAACACCTGGAAAATAACGCTAATCTCAGTCTGTGTTGTTCTGGTACTAATGTCTAATTGCAGCAGCTAAACCTGTTCACTCACTGCCAAGATGATAAAGAAACAGGTGGGGGAGGGGCTGACTTTGTTTTAGTTCAGTTTACTGTGAAGACCATGTTTCTGCCTAAATGTAGCTAAACTATTTTTAGTTTTCACTTAAAAATGCTAAAAAAAAAAAAAGAAAAAAGTAAGAAAACACATGGGTGTTCAAATTGTGGCCAATGGGCCGTTTGTGGTCCTTTGATTGAGTTTGTGTGGCCCTCAACTGCCATTCAAAAATGTTACAAATTTGTAGCTGGTTTACTTTATTTTAATCAGGGTGAAATAATTCCCAACATCATTTTCTTACTATGAAAAAGTTAATGACGAAATATTTTGAAAACGTTTCTAAAAAGCACAACCATATTTGTTTAAATGTAACAAGCGCTTTGAAAGAAATCTTCTTAATTAAATTTAATTGAACCCAAAGTAATTAGTAAACTAGATGCCTTTCTTGTAGTACAGCAAATGTGAAAATCCTCTAAGGTTAGGATAAAAACAAAACAAAATTAAACTACTTTTTTTGCTTGAGTTTATTTTATTTTATTATTTGATCCTATTATTAAGAACTTTTGATTCTGCGATTCCTCATTATTTCTGGCAGTAGCTACATCTAGCTGTTGATCATGTGACCTGCGAGACATGAAAAAAGTGTTTCCATTGCAGTTTTGATTCAGCCAAGAAAAACAAACCTCATCCTAGCATCAAAACATTTTATCAAAAATTGTTTCCATTAGGCAAATATATTTTCAAAATGTCAATTGTGCAACTATACGGCGAATGGACAACAAAGGATTTTTGGCCAGTGGGACAACAAAGGATTTTCTTTTCTGAAATCCTCAGCATGTCCTTCTGACATTCAAACATCCATTATGATAAGTCAAATAAACAATATGAAAAAAATCTGAGCATCTTTAAAGTAGTTTACTATAGCGAACTTTGAAAATAGTAGAAAATGTTTGATTTAACCTTGAAATTCTAAGAAATTTAAGGAAAACAGCTAGGGAAGCATTAGCACTATTAAAACAAACACATCTGAGTCTACAGCAGACATGTTGTGTGTGTTTTCCTGGGTTAAAGGTCGCAGCAGGAAGCGACGGATAGACTTCAGTACCTGGCTTGTTGACGGGGGCAGGAGGGAGGAAGCTGGCCGGCATGGACCTGAGCCGGTCGTTCTGCAGCGCCTCCATGAACGGCTCCTTTAAATGCTCTGCAGAACAGGAGAGAACAGGAGGTCTGTCAGCTGGAGGAGAGCACACAGGTGCATTCTGGGAACAACTGGGGAGAAGGAAGCCATTTCTTTCTCAGTGCATCAGCGATGCAGTGGGACTCTGAGGTCATGGAAGTCGCTGCTTTGATACTGTGGTTTTGACGTTTCAGCTGAATGACGGAGAAAACATCAAATCCTGAAAATTTTTTGTGGCAATTTATGTTGAATGTTTGTAAATCAGAAATTCTGTTGTTTCTTTGGGGAGTTTTGAATCAAAATGTGTCCTTTTTTTTTTTTTTGGGGTAATTGTCATGATTACTTTGGTAACTTTTATCCCCCCCAGTTAATTTAAAGGGACAGTATTTTGTCTTTTCCAACCACAGTCTAGTGTCTTGATTTCAGGGACAATAGATAATCAGAATGACACGCTCTGAGCAGGACGACCTGGTAGCTGTGGGTGAATCCTCTCAGCCATGTACCCTGGCAGGTCGCGGGGCATCTCCCCTCTGATGTCCACCAGCACCCTGGTGTGAGAGGAGGAGATCTGGTAGATGAGCACTGGGTTGGGGTCGGCCAGCACCAGCTCTGCATGGTTGGCCTTAAACTGGGGACAGTCCTGTTGGGAGTAGCATTAGATACTAGTTTAATGGTGGACATGTCCTTTTAAAACTTTTATTTCTGTGTTATTACTGTTTTACTAGATGTTTTATGTGATGGAAACTAGAAGTCACTTTTCCTAAATCAACTCATAATAAATAAATTTCATTAATGATGATTTTTCATTGCAGCTCAGATTTTATCTTTAAAATATGAGTTATTTTCCCCTAATTGTTATTGTCTAAACATTTTTTTATGCGCAGCAGCATCAGCATTTATTTACCTTTAATGCTTGTAAAATTGTTGAAGTTGCAAAACCATACACTAAAAACATGTACATTTCTAAAAGGACAGTATTGTGTATGTCCCAGGCCCACAGTGATATTTTATAGAGTTTTCATGCAAATACTCTATATATCAAACTTAAATTTTCAAAAATGTGACTTTGCAATTTAGCATTAAAATTAGGCAACAGATGACAAAGCAGCTTCTGTTGTCACACTGGAGGATCCGATGGGACCCTGGAAAAGACTGATGTGTTCAAGTTGTGCTAATATGAATTAGCCTCTTACTAATTTAGTGTTTATTAAAAACTAACTTAGCATCTCAATGTAGTAGCAGAATTAAGACAGTGGTCCTACTACTAGCTCTAATTAAAAGGTTCTTCTCTTCCTACCTTCATGAGACACCCGATGAAGTGAGAGGAGATGTGAGCTTTCCCTGACACCAGGCTCTTCCTGAATTTGGAGAAGCATCCGTCTGCCACCACGGTCAACCCGGCCTGGATATCCTACAGGAAACACGGCGGCACAGTTAGAAAGTTCCTACCGTAGGACGAGAGGGAAATGTGAGATTCAAGCAGACACCTTGATGTCTCCAGTTTCTTTATCTTTGTACTGGAGTCCAGTTACACAACCGTCCTCCTCCAGCAAGCTGCTCACCGTGCCTTCTATGAATCTGACACTAGGGGGCGCAATGAAACAACTAATTAACAATCAAGAAAACCAGCGAGAACATTTTCTATCATTAAGGTAATTATAGACAAAAAGGGAGTCAGTTTCCACCAAGAATTTGTGAGCTCCAAAAGTTGAAGATTTGTGAGAAAAAAATAAAATTTTGAGATCAATCTCTGAAATTTTCTAGAAAATTTTTTAAATGTGAGTTTCAAGAGCTTTTGACTTTAGTTTTGAAACTCAGGAAATTTTTGTTCCTTGATTTTCAGAAAATTTCCCAGTTTGTTTCTAGAATATGTATATCTGAGATTAATCTACAAATTCCTCCTCTTTTTCTTTCTATCTACGATGGCCCTAATATCATGTTGTAGTTAGTTACCGTTATGACTCTGCTTACTTTGACTCTGCCATGGCAGCTCTCCTCAGCCCCATTATGAAGCGGCCATGATGGAAAGCTCGTCCACACTGGACGCTCCCTTTCTCCTGAGGATAAGGGATCTCCACCTCTGATTGGCTGTCCATGTCATGGATCACGTAGCCATTCACCTGGTGAGCGTCCAGACCTTCCACTGAACCTGAGGCCAAACAGGACAGTTACACAACACAGGTTCAGGACTGAATAAACACCTTGTTATGTGGTGCAGAACTGGAAAACTGGGTGAAACCTGATGGCAGCCTTTTCAAAATAATATGCTAAAATACAAAAAGTCTGTTGTTCAGTTATGGTTGGATAAATGAATCTTTAGACGTGAAAAGAAACTTTGACCAAATTTAATATACTTCCACAATCACAGCCGGACCAAGGCGTACACAAACTAAGAAACTGCTTTGGGCCTCCAGGCCAGAAGGGGGCACCCAAGAATGCTTAAAATACCATACTTAAGAGAAATGTATATTTTTTGTTTAAGCTAAACACTTTCTTAATTATATTTTTTCTGTCCCAACACCTGTAAATACAAAATTTAGTCTGTTTTCGGTGTTCCTACTGAGTCTGTTCTGAAGCTCAACAATTAACCATGAAGTCAGTCTAGTAAAGAAGTGATCAAATATGAATAATGTTTCATTTTTAGCTATAATGGTGGATAATTAGCTTAATTGGAAGTTCCCTCCAGATCAAATTCTGCATAAGACCTTGTCTAAGCTCATGGCGATGCGCACAACCAATAATACATATATTATGCAAATCCCATATTTCATCCTGAATAAAGATTATTGCAGGAGGAATCTGAGTTTCTAGTCGACTTTATTATTTTTATTAAAATTCTTCAAGAATAATACTAGAGGAGGCATGTCACATCTTATATGTCCAAAGGCTCAATATAACAAAAAGTAGATCCAACAGAAGTGCTAGAGCTTCAACCTTCACTATCTGTTCTACCTTAATGCAGCTCATTCTAACACCTGTTTGGTCAGGCAGGATTAACTTTCACTCAATAAATTGTCTTGCTGATGGTAGATTAAAATTAATTTGTTAAAAACACATTGTTCAGCACAAATACAGACACAATTGTATTTATCACTTCTGGTTAATATGTGTGAAAAGCCTAAAAATAAATGTACAATTTATTGGAGAATCTAGTGTTACATTGAAAGTTGCAGCAAGACACAACTTTTAATTTGAGAAAATGTACATATTAATTTGTATTAATTCTGTTTCATAAAATCACTGATGGTATGAATATTGGTACCATTAACAATCTGTTTAAAAATAGATGTAACAAGCATGTTTTGATTATTGAAACCATGACTTTCTGTTTCCCTCAGTATAATTCCGACTAATATTTTCAGTATCTCGCATGGTTATCATGTTTACAAGACATAAAATAATAATTAGATAAAGCTTTCACTCTCCTCCTCTGTTCTGAAATGTTAAAACAGACTTAGTACTTCCTGGTTGACTAAAGGAGCTCGTATTTACAGCAGGAGTCTTAATGGTGCCAGCAGTGATTATTTGTCATTTTTTCCCTTTGAATTGAGTTACATTCAATAATTTATTTATTCATTTATTTAAAATATTTTAAAGTGCTGGTGAGACTCAGAAAAAATGTGTCTTATTATATCAGACTGAAGGTTTTGAATCTGATCTGACTCATCAGGACTGAGGGTCATATCTGTTTGACCTTTGTGGTGCTTTCTGCATAAGATCAGATAACTTCTTCTGATTGGTCGGTAGAAATACTGACGTCACATTTTCTATATGTTCAATTTCTGTTTGTTTATTTTTTATATAGTCTGGTTGCCTTCCTTTCTCTCTCTTCTTTCTTTCCTGTCCTCACTGTCTCCCTCTTCTGTTTTATCTATGTAATGTCCTGTCACATTTTCTGAAAAACATAACATAATTTTCTGCTTAGCAAAGGGGAAAAAACAACAATCCAAACTTGAGTGGTGGAGCATGTTGGGCAGTTTCCTCCCAGCAGTAACTGACCTTCCAGTCCCAGGTCCCTGAGGGCCCTGAACCCCCCCGGCTGGAGCAGCTCCCCCACTATCCTGTCTGGCTCCTTCAGGTCCCTCTCCACCACCGTCACCCTCCTGCCGTCCCGGGCCAGGACAGCCGCCATGGCCGAGCCCAGGACCCCGGCCCCGACTAAAACCACATCTGGCCCTGGGCCCTCAGAGGAGCCACAGGGTGGGACACACTGTGAGGCTGAGGACTCTGGTTCCGCTCTTCTTCTTGTTCTCTTACTCTGCAAATTAAAAAGACTTTTCACACTAACAGAAACAAAACCCAGCCAGACTGAACCAACAGCATCTCTGCTGACTTACCTTTTCGGTTTTCTTCTTCTCTGCTTTCTTGCTGCCTTCAGCTGCGGTTTGAGGGATGAAGTGTTTGACCAGAGGTAGAGCCGACAAGACGCTCAGAGGCAAATAGACTATCTGAGATACTGACAGTTTGTGACCATGAACAAATCTAATGTAGATCAACAGTCCAGCTGAGAGGAACAGAGCTGCTATCAGCAGCAGCTCCTTGTGAGCCACGTTCAGCAGCATGTTGGACTTTTTATAAATATATGTGAAAGTTGCAATTCCCAAAAAGGTCCACATTGTTTCAAAGTAGATAGTTTAAAAAAATTAAAATAAAATATTCTGCCTGGGAAGTTTTTTTTTCTCAAAAAGTTTTAGATAGTTCCGTTGCTGCTAAAAAATAAACAAAACATGAAGAGGCCCGACGGCAGAGGCTGGTGGCAGACGGCTGGAGAGATGCTGCTGAATATTTTATGATAATAACTGAGGGCTCTTCAGATTGGCTGGAGACTCGCTCTGTCTGCTGCTCCGCGCGGCCCTCCAATCAGGACCGACGTCAAGGTGAGCAGAGCTCGCGCTATGCCCTGATTGGACGGCGGGGACACTACCGAGCGTCCTCTGGTTCGCTGATTGGACAACCGCGGGGCAGGTTGGTAGTATGATGTGATGTCAATGGAAGGTTCGTGTTTTATTTCGTCTTTTTTTCCTGTTCCGAAGCAGAAGTGACAGAAAAGATGTTCTATGTGAGATCTGACAGGATGACTCACTCTTTGGGTAAACCCAGAATGCCGTAAAGTAAACATATGACTCAGGAAAAAGCGCAGAGTGAGAGCTCTTTCTGAATTTCTTTCTGTGTCTGAGCTAGATCAGTCATAAAATGTTGGAAACTGTTGTATAGTAACGAAGTAAAAACACTTCACTACTTTACTTAAGTATATTTTGGAGTACTTCATACTTTCCTCGAGTATAAAAATGTTTGATAAAATTTCACTTTTACTTCACTATATTTCCGAACTTAATTTCGTACTTTTACTCCGATACATTTTCAATTTGTGGTTTAGTTACTCGTTACAAAAAGCGGGAGATAGAAACGCTCGTGTTCTGACCCCACCTACTGATTGACTGCAAAAAAGTCGTTAGCCACTTGCCTGGGCTTGTTCATCACCACCAATAGGAAACACCTGTTTGGCTTCTCCCATTAAACACAAAGCTAGTCTCGCGATGAGTAGCAGCCACATGTCCCTAATGCTACACATAATTACCAGTTTGCGCAAATAGTTTGTGAAGTAAAGCAATCGTAACGGCTTTTTTTCTTCATCTTGGCCACATTTTCTGTATTGACTATTTATTTTTCTCATTTTCAGCCCTGACCACTTTGAAGGGAAAACCTAAGTCTTACAAAAACTTTGTATTTTCCGTCCTGGAGGGGAAACTTAGAAGCTGGTTCAGTTGTAAAGCAGGTTAAGTTAAACTTGTGCTACAGGTAAAGCACCTAATTTTCTTAACTAAATTATGCTTGACAAGTTTACCAAAATATAAAAAATGTCATTCAAACTGCATTTGCCTTGTTTTACTTTTTACTTATAATTTTCATTACATTACTTGAGTACATCCATTTTTACAGTAATTTCCATACTTAAGTACAAGACGTTTCAGATACTTTAAGACTTTAACTCAAGTAACATTTCAGTCAGTGACTTGAATTTTTACCAAAGTCATATTTTGGAGAGGAACCTATACTTTTACTTGATTCTGAGATTTTAGTATTTTATACAACACTGGTGGAAATATTGTATATCTACATTATTTTTTATAAAATGTTGACTAAATAATTGTGTGATGTTGTAGAGGGAAAGTGTAACAAAAATGCCAAACAATAAAATATCTCTTGTAGTGACATGAGTTCAAGTTTTGACTTGTTTGGACAAACTGACTGCCTTCCTCATGGAAATTATGTAATCCTAAATGTCCTGCCACTTATACAGAGACAGCGTTTGAAATATGACTGATATGAACTGGAGATAATTTCTTAATTCTTTAGTTTTTCAGGGACAGGTGGAGACTTTACTTCCAATATGGAGATTTCACTGAGTTGGTGAAGTTCTGGGCATGACTTGTTCAATTTTACAAAAATAAAAAAAACTAGCATGAACAACTTATGATCATTTCAACATTTTTTTTTGCGTGGTCATTGCTTGTAATGCAGAAATGATAACAGCGTATGAATAATTTTGCAAGGCTCTGTAAAATTTCTTCCAAGTGTTCGATAATCAAGGCTTTAGGTTCATGTTGACCTCAGTGACCAACATCATTTTTATGTAAATTATGATACGACTAAAATCACTATTTCCAAACTTTATCAGGGATTGTTGAGATCCAAAGGAAAGTCAACAGACTATGTTAGGAAAAAATGGGAGAAAGAGTTGAATACTGAAATATCACAAGATCAGTGGGACAATATGTGTGATTCCGCTGCCACAACCTCCTCCTCACATTATTGGCGTGAATTCAGTTGGAAAAATCTGTTACGCTTTTTTAGGACACCAAAGCAGCAGTCTTACAGAAACCCCAATGCATCTAAGTGCTGGAGGGGTTGTGGGGACACAGAGGCAAATCACTCCCATATTTTCTGGTCCTGCATTAAGATAAAGACTTATTGGAAAGATGTTTTGGGGAAGAC
>CAEGAF010062499.1:0-10581 GCA_903067075.1 Micropoecilia bifurca
TATATAATATTATAGGAGTCTGGTTCCAGAACCAGAGTCATGCGTTGAGGTGAAACTGACTATTTCTAGCCTGAACCTCTCAGCCTCACACACCAGCTCCGGTTCCTTCCCCACCAGAGACGTGACGTTCCACGTCCTAAGAGCTTCTGCAGCCGAGGATCAGACCGCCAGGGTCGCCTCCCTCAGCTGCCGCCCGTTACACACAGCACCCGACCCCTTTGACCCCTCGGACAGGTGGTGAACCCGTTGGAAGGGGGACCCAGGTCTCCTCTTTAGGCTGAACCCAGCCGGGCTCCATGAGTAAAAGCCCGGCCACCAGGCGCTCGCCATCCTGCCCCACCTCCAGGCCTGGCTCCAGAGGGGGGCCCCGGTGTGCGGTTTGCTGATTGGCCTCAGGTTCTGAGCAGAGAGAGAGTGACTGGGCGTTGTTACTGGGAGGTGGAGTGGACAGGCAGAGTTCATGTAGCCGTTGCTTACAACAATATCAGCAGAGCAGGGAACGCGAATGAATGTGGATTTGGATATAATGACAAATCTTGGGCATTGAGTTGTTCTGAAAACAGGTTCAGTTTTGGTCACATCTGGACCCCCACCCCAGGTCCAGGTTCCTCCAGAGTGGGAGTGTTTCTGGATGACAGAGCAAGTCGTCTGTCCTTCTACAGCGTCTCTGAAGACATGAAGGACATGACTCTCCTCCACAGAGTCCAGACCAGGTTCACTCAGTTGCTACATGCTGGGGTTTGTGTTGAAGAGGAATATTCTGAATCTTTTGCAAAGTTCTGTTAACCCAAATAGATTCCCTTTGGTCTCTGCTAATTGATCAGATTGATATCTCTTCTGTCCTGATCTTCTTTATTGTTCTGGTTTATTGTAGTTTTCTGTGCTCCAGAAGCCATAAAGTTTATCACGGCTGATGGATCTTTTCTTTCTTATGTATCACAGAAATATTTCTCCACATGAAAATATAAACTTAATATGTGTATTGATGTATTTGGATGTTCTGGTTTGCAAAAGTTGATGTATAATTCATGTTTGACTGCAGCATGACTAATATCTAGTCTCCTGTGTTTAACTTGCTTGGCTTTGATAAAACTAGATGTAACCAGGATAATTTTTCCATAATTTTTTCCATTTTGTTAGATTTAGTATAACAAAATGGACAGCTCACCTGACAGCTGCACATCACATGATGTGCTGTCATCATGTGTTATCTAGCTAGGCTGAATAACACCTTAGGTAGGAGACGCTGTCAGACGCTGATATCCAGGCAGGTTTCTGGTCTGTTTTCAAAGCTGTTATTTAATGTCTACTGTGCATCATTCCCTCCTGTGCCTTTTAACTTGCAAATGTTCAGTAGTGATGGGCAAATGAAGCCTCATGAAGCAATGAACTTTTGCTTTGCCAAAAGGTTCATTACTCGATGCTTCATTCATGACTCACTAGTGACATCTGCTGGTGAAACTGCCTTGTCACTAAGTTGGATCAGACTTCCAAAAATTACTAAATGCAATATCGTCACAAGGTTTTAATCAAACTCATGTTTAGTAACAGGAGAATCAATGAAACCATATTTAATTGTCATATGTTTTAATTATTAAAATGATTTGTAGCCAATCTAATCCTGGTTTATGTTCAATGTCAGTTATAATTGTGTTGGGGTTTCTTTTATGTCAGACTGATTTGACAATAAAGACATTTGATGTTTTAGTGTCTTGGGGTGCAGAGCCTGTTGGGGCTTTTTCTTGGATTTATAATTGGCTCTGATCCCTCATATTTGACTATATGTTGAGTTTTAGTTCTGCACCATTAAATCTGTTTCTGCTGTGAAAGACTGATATATCTTTGCTAATTAGACTACAAATAATAGGGGAACTTTGCAGAAAGTGGGGAATTGGGAGGTGGAGGGTTAATTATTATCTAAGAATAATTTTATTGTGAGGATAATGTCAAAGTATTCAAATGTCAGATGTTCCTCTTTCAGACAATCAAGTTCACTTGTGTAGCATATTTCAGCAACAATGCAGTTCAAAGAGATTTACATCATAAGTACAAAACTATAGTTTTATATAACTATAGTTATATAAAAAAAACAACATAATCTACAATTAAGAAAACCAGCAACAAACATTACATTTTGATGAGTGACGTCATCAATACACATCAAATATGTCGGTCAATGTTCATTTTATTTGGCCACTAGAGACAAATATTCTCCTCTGATGCGAGACCAAAAGGACAACAACCCATGATGCAGCGCGGCTCATCGTGCTTTTATTTTGAAAACCGACACGCAAAATGAAGCAGTCACGTGACCCAGGCAATGCGAGGCCACGTTTGTTGCCAGTCACGTGGTTTTCAGTAAGACAACACAAACCTCGAAGCGAGGCTTCATCGGACACGCCCCCTTTTTACTCCTGGGAGCCTGGATTCAGATGGACCATCACTAGGAGCTAGCATGCTAACACTAGCCTCCCTAGCCTGTTTGAGCTCCATCATACACTCATCTAAGTACTTTTCATCATTTAGATGAAACATTCAAATTGAAATTCTTTACCTTATAAAACACTATCACTGTGTAAAGAGAAATTGAGTATTTGCATAAGTTTAATTATTATGTAAACTCATTTCATAGTAAGATAAGACATGAACATGTGGAATTGATTATACAGGCCAGGTCAAAGCAGACGCTTTGAAAACAATCAGACTCGTACCAGAATGTCATGTAGAATGAAGAGTCTTTAGGAAACATGAAGCTGATGTTTAGTCAAACACATCTGGAAGCAAAGTCATGACTTCAATAAGTATGGTAAAAAAACAACATGAATGAAATAAGAACATCATCAGCATCTGAGACCATAAAAATCTCAGATTCTACAGTAAATCTTCCTCTGGGTATAATTTGTCCAGCAGATGGCAGCAGCACCCAGAGCACAGGAAGGACTGAGTGTTTTATTCATTATGCTGATGTTTGCAGGTATTCTAGGAATTAACTGCAGACATGTTTGGTCAGTTTACGTCTTGATGTGAAAGCTTCACCACATGACTGGCAGGAAAACGGCTTCTCACGTGTGTGAGTCTTCATGTGCACCGTCAGGGTGTATCTTTTAGCAAAACGTTTTCCACATACAGGACATGAGTAGGGCTTCTCGCCTGTGTGGGTTCGCATGTGGTTGATCAGCACAGTGTTGTCAGAGAAGGATTTACCACAGTCATCACAAGAAAACGGCTTCTCGCCCGTGTGGGTTCTCATGTGAATCGTCAGATTACGTTTCCGCGTGAAACTTTTTCCACAGGTAAAACACGGATGAGGCTTCTCACCTGTGTGAACTCTCAGGTGTTCATTTAAACTGCCTCTCACCCTGAAGCATTTCCCGCAGGTCGTGCATGAGAACGGCTTTTCGCCCGTGTGAATCCTCACGTGACGAGCCAGATCATAGCCGAGCCTGAAGGCCGAGCCGCAGACCGTACAGGCATACGGCTTCTCCTCTGTGTGAGCTCTCACATGGACTTTAAAGGTGGTCTTTCTGATGAATCGCTCTCCACAAATCTGACATGAAAACGGTTTCTCCCCTGTGTGGGTTCTCACATGGATGGTCATGTCAAAGCGCCTATAGAAGCATTTTCCACAAGTGGGACAGGAAAAGGGCTTCTCACCTGTGTGGGTTCTAGTGTGACTGTCCCACTGACTGCTGGTTCTGAAGGATTTCTCACAGAATTCACAGGGATACGGTTTCTCACCCGTATGAATCCTTACATGTTTAGTCAGGTTATTCTGCTTAATAAAACCTCTTCCACAGGTCTCACATTTGAAGGGTTTCTCACCTGTGTGCGTTCTCAGGTGAGCAGTCAGGTACCTATGCTGAGTGAAACTTTTCCCACACATTTCACAAGTGGGCAGCTTTTTTCTTTGCGTCTTTGATTTTGACTTGTCCATATGGTCCCTGTGGTTTCTGGTGTCCTGATGTCTCCTGTCCGGCTTCAGATCTTTCTCTCCACATGATCCGGAGTCTTTCTGGTTGCTTCCTTGCTGCCGTTGGTTCTTGCTTGGTTCACTGTTGCCTTTTTGCTCACAAGTAGGAGACACCATGAAGGTCTCAGCCTCCTGCTTCACTACAGGCTGATCTTCAGTCTGATCACAGCAGAGCTCCTCTTTAACCTCTACAGGTTCTGGTTCCTCTTCAGTCTCAGTCGTCTGCTGGACCTCTGACTCATGTGCAGGATTCACCAAGAGGCTGCTGGCTTCCTGCTTCACCACCAATGGTCCTTCATCCTTACAGATGGACAACTCAACATGTTCCTCTTTAACTGGTTGAGGTTCTGTTTCCTCTTTTATCTCCGACATCGGCTGGTTTTCTGCTTCCTGCTGTTGCTCTTCCATCTCTGTGGCTGTCGGTTCTTTGAGGTCAACACTGGAGCTGCTCCAAAGTGGACATGATGCGGTGGAAGGCCTGAGAGCAGAACCATCAGCTTTAATGTGAAGTTCTGAGCAAATGCTCAACATTAACTCAACTGACACAATATGACCGACTTTACGCTTTATAACCAATAAAGACAAAAGTGAGTCAAACACCAACATTGACATTGTTGCTGTACTTTTATTTTTCACCTCTGATGATCTTTAAGGGCTTTAAAGGAGAACTGGAGTGTTTTAAGCCAACATCAGGTGAAGGAAACTCATTAAATCACCTGCATGTTGATTTTTCTGTACATTTGTAAATCAGTCAGAAAGCCTTCCAGCTCCACAATAAGAATAATTTTTCTTCTATTTCCACTCATCGACCAGCCGACAGTAGTTGGTTCTGGTGGCTCACTGAGGCTCAGTGAGTCATGAACCCGGGTCGGACTGAGTGGACAGTTACTCCAGAACCAACAGGATTATTCTACAGTCAGAGAAAGTCTTATAGAAGTGGTTCAGAATAAATTATATCCATACAAAATCAAGTTCCTGAGATTTGATTTCAGCTCTCCTTTAAGCTAAAACTACATGTTTTAAAACTGTTCAAAGATAAAGGATATTTTTTAGAAAGCTGATTGGAATATTGGTTAAATTATCCTCAGATGAGAATTATAGCTCTAATAAAGCAGCGAAGTTAAACTTATTTATTCCTAAAAGTTTTTTAGTAAATGTAACTCCTGACCACCTCTGGACCTGGTCGACAGATCGATGCTCAAACTTGATATTTCAATCACCAAATGTTGACTAGACTGAAATCAACCAGATTTACTTTTCACTATTTGATGCTGTGGAGAGATTAGATCTTGGAGGTCTGAGGTTTTGGTGATTCTGTTGTTTGAACTGGAAACTGTTGTGAAGATGGTTCAAATTTAAACTGTATTTCTTTAAGAGCTGTTCTGCTGGGATCCACCTGGAAGCTGAATGCTGATTGGCTGCAGCCTCTCTGCACTGGGATCAGTTAAGTTTGAAGTGAATGAACTTGCTTCAGTTTTATTTATTGTAATCTAAAGAAGAAACATAAACTTGTTTTCCAATTCTTTAGATTTAGATGAAAAAGTCAAAGTCTGCAATTCTGTCTGTTCTTCAATAAATTCAATTGATTATAAAAATGTTTAAAGTTTTTCTTTTCATTGTTAAAAAAATCTATTTTCCTTCTGTTTCTGACGTTAAAAGAGTCAACAGATAGCAATACATTAGAATAATATTACTGGAGTAAACATATGGAGGGGGGAACAGTTAAATGATGAAAGTTTCAGCAAAACACTGAATTGATGTATAAATCATGTTTAAATTTATCAAATCTTTACATGTTTGTGAAATAAAAACATTTGTAACGCTTTAAATCGGGATACATCTTCAGTCGGTTATGGTCTGCTCGTCATTTTCCCCTCCCCAATATGGCGGACGGCTTGACGTGCAGCCGCAGCGCAGACAGACCACAGCTAGCTCGTCACCACTCGTCTATAATGGGTTTCTTACCGACAAAACTCGTCCTGTCCCTCGGAAAATCCTCGAAACGATCCAGTGTCTGAAAATGTGCCAGTTTTTAGCGCCTGTGCGACCCGAGTCAGGGAAAAACTTCTCCTCCAACAATTAGCTTCTCACTTAGCTCGGAAGCTAACTAGCCGCTCTCACGCTACTGTTGATGATAAAACAGCGAAATCTGCATTAAAGGAATACTGGAAATTATATCCGCGCTACAAATACGAGGTGATAATGTTTAGCATTTTCTAACGATGAGCAGAACCTCACTAACCTTTTATTTAACGTTTCTGCTTGTTACGGTGGTTGGTAAACCGACTGAGATGGAGCATTACCGCCATCTGCTGGTCAGTACGGGATTGACAATAAGAAAATACTTGTTCTGCATTAGACAAAAAGATGATACAATAAATATACCCACTGCAGTGACATCAACCTTGTTATAAGATCTCTTATCTGAGCACCAACGGCTCAATTTCGGAAGTTTCAACCATCATTAGACATTTGCTCATTCCACAAAGTAAAAGCGAAAATAAGTGGTAAATTTTCAAAATTTTTGAATAAAAACAAGAAACAACTAATCTTTCTTGACTTTAATTTGGCATTTTTTCTTCACATTCACTATAACAAACCAATTACCAGCAGAGCAGAACATTATTACAGGACCTTAATTGTCAGGGGAAGTTTATAAAGTGGTGGAAAAGTAAAAAAAAAAAGAAAAGATTACAAATATTTCCCCTCTTATTAAATGTTATTTTGTCTTTGTTTCATGCAAAGTTATCCTGAATAAATAAATGCAACTTCCAAATTATTTTGTTAAATAAGGGAGAAATGCTTGATTAATTAAAAAAAATAAAGGAAAACAAAAGTAGCAGAGTTAAAAGAGTCGGAGGATAATATAGTCCAAAACAATTGCAAGGATGTTGGTATAGAACATTATTTAATATTAGTGTATAAAATATTTCAGTATTTCAGTTAATCTCATAATTGATTACAGATGCAACAGAAACAAGTCAATCACACATTTACAATGAAGGAACTTGTATTATTTTAAGGTTTGAAAGAATTAACAGATTGTATTTAATGTTAGTCACACTTACGCTGTGTTGTAATAAAACAGAAAAAAAGATTTTAATGATTAAAAACACGTCCATCTTCGAAATAATACATTTAATGAAACGTATTTTCCAAACTGATGACTCATCAGATGTTAAAGGCTTATGAGGTTTTTAAATAAATGGTTTTGCGTTTTCATTTGAAGTAACTTTACCAAACAGTGGGAGAAAATGAACATTTCAGAACAGCATGGACATTTAAAGTTCACTTAATATAGATTATATTTATTACATTCTGAGCAGTTGAATTAAAAAAAATACAGGCCGATTTAATAAATCAGAATATTAAAGAAAAATAGATTCATTTCAGAAACACCACATCAAACACAAAGTAGATTAAATATTCAGACAAATGCTAGAAAGCCTTTATTTCTGTTAGGATTTTTCACTTTTTGAAGTTTAACTTAACTTCAGTTAATGAAAACTTAACATTTAAATTAGATCAGAACAATAAAAAACATTTAAAAACAGAAATGTGGGATTCATAAAAAGTATCTGCTTGAAGGTTATTTTCATGTTTTGACAAAAGAGCCTCGTTGGGGCGTAAATTCTATTTTATTGATTATTGTACCTTTAGCTATAGACCTGTAGCTTCTGCCAAAGTTATGGACAGCCTCTCATAACAACCACAAACTAAAATGCAACTTGTGAACAAAATACTTGTAATTTATTGTCATTTTAACCTGGATTTGAAGTTGACTGAAGTAAAAAATAATTTCTTTTTTTTCATTGCACAAATGCACTCAGTCGTTCAAACATGAAAGTACTGATGGGTAAATCAAATATAATTATTATTAATTTTAAACTAATGTAAATACATTTATTAAGCATTAATAAGATTTTTGCATTTTAGAAAACTGAAGACAAAAATAGTCTGGAGAAAAATCAGATGTTTCCATAATCTGTTTTCTTTCTTTGACTAATCAACTCAACAATAAATAACAATAAAATTACTAGTTCAGTAGGTGGTGCTGTTACTCCAAACCAGACAGGTTCA
The DNA here is from genome assembly GCA_903067075.1 of Micropoecilia bifurca. Classification (NCBI taxonomy): domain Eukaryota; kingdom Metazoa; phylum Chordata; class Actinopteri; order Cyprinodontiformes; family Poeciliidae; genus Micropoecilia; species Micropoecilia bifurca. The sequence goes on from CAEGAF010062499.1 coordinate 8,051, forward strand.
GTCAGATTTGACCCTTTTTGAGTAAACAAAGCTTGATATCATTACTAATGTGAGTAAAACCCACTTGAGGCTCATTTAACACACATGTTTAGTCAGTTTGCCTCTGGAAATAAATGTCTCTCCACACGACTCGCAGGAAAACGGCTTCTCACCTGTGTGAGTCCTCATGTGGATAGTCAATGTGTATTTTTTGGTGAAACATTTCCCACAATAAGGACATGAAAAAGACTTTTCACCTGAGTGGGTTCTGACATGATTGAGCAGTATAGTGTTGTCAGTGAAAGACCTTCCACATATATCGCAGGAGTACGGCTTCTCGCCTGTGTGGGTTCTCATGTGAATAGTCAAGTTGTGCTTTCGAGCGAAACTTTTCCCACAGTCTATGCAGACATGCGGCTTCTCGCCCGTGTGAATTCGGATGTGTCCGTTCAGACTTCCTCGCTCCCTGAAGGTTTTCCCACAGGTCAGGCAGGGGAATGGCTTCTCGCCCGTATGAATCCTCATGTGACGAGCCAGATCGTAGCTGTAGTTGAAAGACGAGTCGCAGACCTCGCAGGCAAAGGGCTTCCCCTTCGTGTGAGCTCTCACATGAAAGTTGAAGGTGATCTTCCTGATGAAACGTTCCCCGCAAATATGACACGAGAAAGGCTTCTCGCCCGTGTGGGTCCTCATGTGGACGTTCAAGTCGTAGCGTCTAGAGAAACCTTTTCCACAAGTTGAGCAGGAACAGGGTTTCTCGCCTGTATGGGTTCTTGTGTGGCTGGCCCACTGGCTGGTGGTTCTGAAGGATTTATCACACAGTTCACATGGATAGGGCTTCTCGCCCGTATGAACCCTTTCATGCTTGGTTAGGTTGTTTTGCTTGGTGAAGGTTTTCCCACACGTCTCACATCGGAAAGGATTCCCAGCGATGTGGATTTTTGTGTGGCTGGCCCACTGGCTGGTGGTTCTGAAAGATTTATCACACAGTTCACAAGGGTAGGGTTTCTCTCCCGTGTGAATCCTCATGTGGACGGTCAAGTTATTCTGCTTGTTGAAACCTTTTTCGCAGGTCACACACTGGAAAGGCTTCCCTTCTTTGTGAGTCCTCAGGTGAGCCGTCAGGTATCGAAGCTGAGTGAACGTTTGACCGCATGTTTCACAAGAAGGCAGGTTCTTTTTACACCGTTTCTTTCTTGGCTTCAAGTCTTTATCTCCCAAGGCTTCCAGGTTGATTCCTTGTTGTTGGTTCTCACCATCAGGGGAATTTGCAGAGAAAAGTTGAGCTTTGTTTGGTTCTGGTTGACTCTCTTCTTTAATCTCTTGCTTCGCTACAAGCCATTTTTCATCCTGGTCCTCCTGTTCCTCCTTAATCAGCACCGGTTCTGGTTCCTCTTTAACCTGCTCACCCGTCTCCCTCATCTGCTCCAGTTGTGGTTCCTTGTTAACGACGTCCTCATGGGCAGAAGTCACCAAAACCGTTTCTATCTCCTGCTTAACTAAAAGCTTCTCTTCATCCTGAAACTCTCCTGCTTCTTCTTTGACTGACTGAGATTCTGGATCCCTGCTCATCGTCGCCATCTGCTGGGATTCTGGTTCCGACTGCTCCTCCTTCATTGCTTGACATTTAGTCCGTTGAGACCAAGACTGGAGGTCCTGTTGGAAATGGGAAAGTGATCAACCTGCAGGAAAAACAGAAAAAGTTTAATGTTAAGATTGCTAAAAATGCTAAATTTTTTTCTTTAAAGATTTGATCAAAATGCTTAAAAATTGCTTTTAAAATTAATCATAAATTAAAACTACAAATTACATATGAAAAAATATGAGTTGATATTTACACAGCAAATGGTAAAGAGCATAAATATAATTTAAAATAATTAAAAATCTGTTGAAAAATTAAAATAAAGCCTGACATATATTCTTTTCATGTTTGCTTCATTGAGAAAACTTTTTTAGATGTAGTTTAAACCAGATTATATGTCAAAACTGTTAAAAATTAACAGATTAGGGAAGTTGACTCAAGGATTTTGTTTTTTAATTACAAGAATAAAGTTGAAACAATGTGAAAATAAAGGCAGACTATTAGCAAAATAAATAAAATGTGGTAAAATTACAAGTAAAAATACTTTTAAAGAACAAACAAAAGCTTCATCTAAATCATGTAGAACTTATTAAATTCTACTTTTTTATTCTAGTAGTATTAGTTCATTCTAGTATTATGTCTTTATTCCCTCAATTTCAAAAACAATTCTCTTAATTTTGCAATGAAACATTTCATAACCATTAAATGAAGCACGTTGTTCATTTTCTTCATTCAATCTGCATATTTGTCCGTTTGGGGAGTTAACAGTTTGATAAATTACAGGACTTGGCCTAACAGGAGAAGAGGAGTGGGGGATATGATGCTGATTTAACGTATAGAAGAATTTAATTTGTAATAATGATTTCATGGTCATGAGCTTTGGGTCGTGACCGAAAGAACGAGATCACGGATACAAGCGGCTGAAATGGGTTTCCTCCGCAGGGTGGCCGGGCTCTCCCTTAGAGATAGG
>CAEGAF010062501.1:0-14553 GCA_903067075.1 Micropoecilia bifurca
TGTGTGTGTGTGTGTGTGTGTGTGTGTGTGTGTGTGTGTGTGTGTGTGTGTGTGTGTGTGTGTGTGTGTGTGTGTGTTAAACATAGACACAGCTGCATGATTGTGAAGTAGAATATCATCCAGGATTTTTTTATTATTATTCTGGGCTCAATTGAAAAAAATAAATAAATAAAATAAAAGCATATTTTGTCAACTCCCAGCATTAAAGACATCCTCCAGGTCAGTGTTTGATTGAAAACACCTGTTGTATTTGGCCAAGTTTTAATGCAACAAGTAAAAGCTAATTCGAATGTTTGATGTGTGAATTAAAGCATAAGTCAATGAATAGATGTGATTCTATTTACCATGGAAAGCAGAAAGCTTGCAAAAGATAATCCCTTTGTGTTGCATTTAAATTTTTACTAAGCGATTTTAACTTAAAAGTCTTGAGTTATTTACTGATTCATTTCATTTTTGTTTGAATTCTGGTCACAAAGCTGCTTCCAGGGCAGGTTCTCCAGTCAGCATCCTGCATGCAACCAGATTTAACAGCTTGATAAACAAATTGTTAGCAAGAGCAAGTTTCAGCACAACCACTCCGACAAGTTTGTCCAATTTGCAGCCAGTTGCTGTTGTGTAAACAAACTGAAATCTAAAAGCAAAAGCGCACAAACACGCAAGATCATTCAGGAAGGATTTTCCCATCACCAGCATGCTATTAATAACACAACAGAAAAAGGAAGCATGCATGCCAGCAGGTTATGGCTGATTTTAACTCGATAAGGAAAGTTTCTGCGCAATTTTTTGCAACACTGTTTATTAGGGATTATATGGAATAATAAATTTGAAGTTTAAAATGTATGGCAGCTTGTCAGGTACCCCCTGAACAGGTTTTATCTTTTTGTTTTTTGGCTCTTCAAAAACTGAAAAATTCAGTTTTGCTGCAAGATTTCAGTTTTTCTTATACTGTTTGATCTAAGCAACTATTATAGTTCTTCTGGAAAACTTGTTGTGTGACGTTTGTTGAGGACGTCTCTGCCTCCTGCCTCGCTCATCAGCTTCTCCTTTGTTTCTTCACAGGTTGTACCAAAGTTTACACAAAGAGTTCCCATCTGAAGGCGCACCAAAGGACACACACAGGTGAGAAAACTCTTCCCAACTGGTAAAGTTAGACTCTGACATGGCAGGAAGTGGGTGTATTTGTTTGCCATCACTTCCTCATTTCCTGTCTGGTCACCGTCCGTTTATAGAGGAACCTTTCATTTGTTTATTTATTAATTCAGAGTTCTCACACCATCTGGACAATGTTCTTTCCATCCTTACCTTCTATCCTTTTTCTTTTGTTTCATTTGATGCTTTCCTCTCATTTGATCATTTGATGCTTCCTTCCTGCCTTCCTTCTTTCTTCCCTCCATTTGTCCCTTCTTACTTTTCTTCTTTCCTTTTTATACTTCCTAGCTCAGCTCGTCTCCTCGTTCTGTTTCTTCTTCATCACTTTGTCTTCACGTTATGCCACTTCCTGCTTTCTGTGTTTCCTATTATAGGAAACACAGAACAGGAAACACAGCTATTGTGTTTCCTATTTTGTCAGTCTGTTTTAGTGTTTCATGGTTAAAATAACTTTGATGATGATGATGATAATAATAATATTTTGTATTTACTTTTAAATACCAAAAACTGACCGAAAACCAAAAAAGAATGAATGTATAATGGTGATGAGAAATTTATATGAACACTGAAAGTCACTTTAAAAATGTTATAAGAATGATTTGAGTAACTTCTCCATAAATTCTTACTAATCATATCAGTGCAAATCCATGGCTGATGACTGCTGTCCATCACCATCTTCTTTCATCTTCAAAAGGTTTAGAATAAAATAACAGGTTTGGTTTGCATCCTTGTCTTTCTGCTCCCTCTGACCATTTTTACAACGAATTCAACTAAGTAAAAGTTAAGCTAGCCCCTGTGATGTTTGACAAGCTTGACAGGAGCTAATGCATGTTTAGGTTTTCTTGACATCCATCATGGCAACTGGCCTGTTTTCTAAAGACGCATCATGTGCTGAGGGTCAACAGTGAAAGGGACGTTTTAGGAGATGATAGGAAAACCTGCTGTGGTTTACAATTCGGAGGTGGGAGCACTAACATAAAAAAATCCAAGAATGTCTGTCTACTTGGAAATGCCGTGTAAAACCATGAAGCCTGGTTCAGGAGTGATTTATGGACTCAGCGGTTGCAGATCACTGGATTTTCTGGTTTTATCAGTCACAAGATGTCTCTCAAAGCTGCAAAACAACTTAAAGATACGCTCCGTGATAACGTTGTAGGACTCAACAGTCTTGTTTTTTGCATTATGCGTCAACTTTAAGCATGCAATGTCAGCTTTTTGTAGACCTGCTTGTTCTTCTGTCCGAACTTTTTCATGTCTAATTGCAAAACGGCAAACACCCACTCAGCCATACCGGAGCTATTATCCTTCTGATGGAGCCACTTTAAGCTTATTTATCCTAATGTCGCATGTTTGTCACTTTGCCAGTTTCGATACACCCTCAAACGATAATAGAGGTGAAGAACAAAAGTGTAATTAAAGTGAAAATGACATTCAGGCGATCTTGGCATTTGTTTTTTTGTTTTCTTTTTGTTTTTTTTGTCCTCAGCATGTATTCATGCTCATACTTGTCCGCTAAATTTCCCAAGAGAGAGAGAACAAAGAAGGGAGGGAGGAGATCAAAATGAAGAAAAGAGAATAAAAAAAGAGGGAAGACGCGCGATTAAATGAAGACCAAACCAGTTCCTCCTGCTTTTCAGTTCCTTTTCAGCATAAGCAGAAGTAGGAAGGCAAAAGGGGCTTTGCCTGCAGAATGGGGGCAGGCTGGTTTCGACGTTTCCCTTTGGTAAGGCGAAACCTGCCGATTCCCAGCGGCCACGGCTCAACCTGTGTTTTAGAGATTTACTCATGCGATTAAAAAGCTGCGCGGCTCCTTCAGCGCAGAGGTTGGAGCCCGCAGCGAATGCGACAAGCAAACAGAAACCGACCATAAACGGATAAGATGAGACTTTATGGATGTCAGCGGGGAAGTTTGGCTGTTAAAGCAGCAGGACACGGCAGCACAGTGCAAACAGAATATATGAAATATGTAATGAGAATAGTAAACAAATAACAGAGACAAATGTATAAAAAGAATGACCACTGTGTAGATCAGGGTCTGTAGCATTTACAACCTAAATGAGACATTCTTAGAGCTGCAAAGGTTTGGACCTTTTGAAATAAAACGAATGACGTACAGTTGAAATTGGTATGTTGAAATTTATTTTAAAAATTAATATTTCCAACTTGATGGCAAATGTTGTCACTGGTATTTTTAGTGTCATTTTCTCTCATGGAGGAATAATATCTTGCATGGAAAAACACCTTAACCACTATTTGCTAATAGAGTTATATTTTAAACAGTAGTTGATTCTTTATTGTTTAATGTCAGAGTTATTACAAACCAATGTTGAAGGTCCAAAGAGCCACTTGTGGCTCAGAAGCCATATGCTGCAGAACCGTTGTGTTGGATGATAACAGAAATTATAGCTCCAATTTTGGTCAAAAAATCTGAACATTTACTGAAGATGCCTTTTTCTCTAGCAGCACTATTCCCATTTTTCTGACTTTTTTCAAATCCTATAAAGTGATCTTAATCCACACTTGTCCAGGTGATTTGGATCCAGCACTGGACCGTTTACTCCTCTGAATTATTCACACATAAAAAGGCTTCTAGACTAAAACTATCCATTATTAAAACGAATAAATAAAAACATAGGTCATGTGTTAATGAATAATGTTGCTTTGTTTGTTTGCCACTAATAATAAGAGCCACAAAGCAGTACAATGATATGTTGCATTAATATTCATGTACAGTAGACCCCTGGTATTTACGCCCATGAATCTCATTGCTTTTCTTCATCTCATGTATTTCAGCTCTGATTCATCGTTCTTCCACACCTATTATTGTTGTTTCTACTTTTTAACTCCAGATGTTTTAACAATATTTTTCTGCTCTGAGCTTTCCATACCCGTTTGTGGACAAGTATCGATCGACTTCCTGATGAGATCAGTTCTAGTCTAAATGAGTTACCCGCAGTGTAAAACTTGTGTGACGTTTATGATGATGCTTTGCAATTTCTCTTGCCAATTAATTGCGGAGATCAGCAACTTTCACATCTGACCTGTTTTCTAATCTGATTAGAAGATAATCTGATTCTTTTTATTGATGCAGTGACCAATTGCAGCTCTTTTAGGTCTGTTTCAGCTTCCTGGAAGAAAAAGTTTATTCTTCCTTCCAGAGTTGATTTTTGTGAAGTTGTGCATATGTGCTTATATGACCACTATATTTAAATGTTCTTTCTCAAGTGCAATCTATTGTTGTCATGTTTGCTTGAGATTTTACAAACAAACCAGACTGCATCACCTGCAGGTTACCAGCCTGTGGAGGACAGGATCAGATCGTCTTTGTTCGATATGTATCTTGTTTTAGTCATCGAGTAGATAAAGGCTCGTTGCTAAGGTTCACACCTGATGTAAGACTACAGAGTGAAACGTCTTGATCTACGGTTTTGTTAGATGCTGAAAATCATTTTTGTGCTTTACTTAGAGATTTCAGTGTATTATCTTGGACTGATTGAGATTAAAAACAGTGTTCAGCTGTATGGGGCTGAAAGTTGCCCCATATTCAGTTGCTGTATTGATGATGGTAAAGTGACCTGCATTAAAGGTCCAGAAATCTGTCCATTTTTTTTATATTTCTTTACCTTTATAATTGAACATTATGCCACATTATATCATTCTACAAAGCTAGCAACTGCTGACCAATCACAGGGAAGAAGCAGAATTCATGGTGGTGAATGCATGAAGTGGTGATCTTATCATTATGCCTGAAAGAACATTTCAGAGAACATTCTACATTTTCTTTCTGCTAGAAATAACAAGAAAAGAAGTCAGTTGAGATGATTCAGAGATCAGATCAGGATTCCTGCTGGACGTCTCCTTCAGGAGATTTTTCAAAGTTTTTTTTGTTAGTTTTTTTTACCCAGCATGCAACTGCTATGAAATATTTGTGCCTCTCTCCACTCTTTAAGTAATACAACAGTCCAGGTTTAAAAACACTTTGTTTTTAGAGCTTTTGTTTTTACAGAATCATAGTTAATAATTACACTAGCGGCCATTTCACCCATGAGTAAGAGTTAGAATGCTAATAATGTCCACTGTCAAGCATCGGATTCAGCAGTAAAAGTCTGTTTCTGTGGAAGTGAATCACCATCTTTACCGGAGAAATCGGCCCCTCCCAAGAGCTCCGAGAAGGGAGGGGGGTTTAAGGGCCAACCTTGGCCGTGGCCGCCTCAGCTCTTCACTTTGACTTTAAGTTGTGTGTCGATACCTGAAGAATGCAATCAGCCCGATTGGGTAACCCTCCAGCCCTCTTCACAAACACTAACCAAAGCTGATAAAACTTGAGTTTATGGGCGTCCTGGAGAGCCTGAAAGTGTTTGCTCTTTGACTCTGTAAAAAAAAAAAAACAGGCAGAGACGTTGTAAAAATAAATGATTATACTTCATTCGTATTACACCAGACAGTGTATAGTCTTGCACGGTTTGAACCACAAAGGCAAAAAGCTGAAAACCTCTAACCTTGAATTCAGCTAAGGATGAACTGAAAACTGAAGAAGTGCAAGGAATGGTATAAAGGTTTCCCAATAGAAACATTGAAAATAATTATTTCTAAATCTAAATAAAACTTCTGTACTAAAATTGGTAATTTGCAGAAAAAATACCTGAAACATAAACTGTGATTTTTAGTTCAAAAAGTTTTTCTCACTTATTAATCTGGCTCTTATTAAAGGCCAGCAAATAATCATAAACTTTGACTTAAAATCAGAATTGGTCCTCCACCTAATAATAAAGCCTCAAACACTTTAGAAGAAAAAGCCACCAATGTCCTGTTGTTGTTGCCTCTTAGCTTCCAGCCCAGAATGACTAAACAGAAATCAACCTTAAAAAATACAAACTGTCTGAATGTCAGTCATGTACACAATCATGTAAGATCTTTTTTATATTAAAATCCACACAATTATTGTTGTTTTGATCAAATCTTACATGTTTTTGTTTACTGTTTAGTAATAAATAAAAGTACAAGAAATGTATTTAATGTAGTTTTTAAAGAAAAGATTATTGTTTCTAATCCAAGCGCTTTCAACTATTTTGGTTTAAAAAGAATAGAGAAAAGAGAGAGAGCCAGGATCTCACTGATGGGAATTCACCTGACGTAGAAGAAGGAAGCTGAGGTATTTGTTCCCTTTTAACATGTGAGACTTGAAGTTTCTCAGACAGAAAATGTGTATCTTCCATATAAAGACCCCGTCAGGCTGAATAAACGCCTCTCTTTGTTCGGATTGATTGATGCACGCTCGCCGCTCGCCGTGTGTTTTGTTGTGATTGTGTGGGTGAGACTGTGCGTTCATCCATCATGGCTTATGATGTGGTCGGAGTTCATGAACCCATTAACACACGTAAGCAATACTGTAGTTTGACCGTTTTTCTAATCGGCCACCTGACCAAACAGCTGCTGGCTTCCATTTACCAAAGCCTGCAAAGGCTTTTTAGAGCTTATTCCCTTCATTTTTGCCATTTTTTATTTATTTTTTTAGCTTGATGCAGTGCACAGCAAAAAGTATTTCTCACTTTTTTAATCTGGCTGTTATTAACGAGCCGCAATAACAGCTAAAGTAAAGGTTTATTTAAGTAAATAAACCTTTACTTAAAATCCGACTTGAGTGTGTTTGAAATATGGTATAAATTGTGTTGCTAAACTGCAGGATTTTTCTTGGGATTGAAGACGAATGTGGGCAGGTGTAGATGGATGACTTTTCACCTGCCCTATTGGCAGCTTGTCGAGGAACATATAGCAGTCAAGTATGTTTGTTCTGCGCTCCTATGTGTCGTATTTCACCGGCTCTCAGGGATAATAGTCTTAGAGAGCCGACTGTGCTTCTTTTGACCTCAACGGTGCAGCAAGAGCAAAACCAAACACACCTGTGGCATTGAGGGGCCTGAGCTTTTCATATTTGTACTTAAAACTCCTCTTTCATACACTGAGAGTCACGATGTTCCCCATATAAGGAGACCTTTGTGCTGTTCGAGAGTTTCGGTGATGTATTTTAGGGGATTTTGGGAAAAGACCAACATTATTGGTAAAACATGATTACACCAAAATTCTTTAAAACCTTCTTTTGTTTTCCTCACCGCCCACTGTTTGCTCTTTGGACTCATAATGGCTGTCACTACGTGACTGATGGAGGCTATCTAATCAGAGCTAACAGAGTCCATGCTAATAACGAGAACATAACGACTCACCAGACAAAACAGAGTCAACTCTTCACATTTTTTGATGGAATAGGAAAAGCCAATTGTTGTAGAGGAATTTAAAAATGTTTGCCTTCAGTAGACTTTTGGGGGTTTGGTCATTTTAACTCTGTTCCCTCTGATTTATTTCCAGACATTATTTTGCACTTCAGCTATGAACTATTGTATTTTTTCCTCTCTGTCATGTACATACCAGCTTTTTCTTCTTCTTCTCTTTGTTGATGATTAGCTCAGGTGTTTGGCTTCGGCGCAGCGCAGAAATGTCAGCCTTTGGGTGGGGTGGGATAACTGTCGAGTTAGATTTACTCGGCTTGTTTTTCCGCTCTGCTTTGAACACATTTTTCATAGGTTCTTTGTCATCATACCTCCTTAGCCATATTGGCCCTTTTATTGTAAAACCAGTGGAACGTGTCTTGTTTCATAGAATCAACATTACAGGTATAAAAAGATGTTGCAACAGTGGGATAAATATTGTTTCAAATGATCTTGTTGCCGCACGCTACACGTGATTTTTTTTTTTTCTTAAACAGTAAGAAGCTGTTTGCGGGTATTTGTGTTTTATGATTTGCTGGATTTTTTTGACCATCTCTAGTGAAATTGCAGTTTGTGAATTTTAAACAGGCTGAGGTTAATGTTAATGCCTGCTTTATTTTCTTTAAACCCAGTTTGGATGTTATTGTCGTCTTTTCTGGAAAGCCCAGTTCAGACCAAACGTCATTGAGTTTTTTGGCCAAATTGACAAGAAGTATTTTGATAAGAGTTGAGCTAAAATCATCAAGATGAAAAAACCATCAAGATGTTACAAGTGTGTTGCACAAATTATTCAATCTCACTTCACATATGTGGATGGGTTTCCCAAAAACTCCAAACTCAAATGACAAATCTTTCAAATACAAACTACTTGGATATTTAAGTTTAGATGGGTTTTTTGTTAGATTTTTTTTTGACAAACAATAAAGTATACAGTTTTACCAGCATTAACAGTGTGTTTTACTCTGGTAATTGTAAATAAAGGAGTGACTGTAACTTTACCCTTTAAAACAAAAGTAAACTGTACTTGCCCAAAAACACACATTCATTTTCAAGAAAAGTAAATTTAAACTTAAAGGCAACATTTATTTGACTCATGTCCGTATTATTTTTTTTATAAAGAAAGTAAACTTTACTGTTCACATTGCTTTTTGAAAATCACATTAAAATACTTCAGCAGCATCGTAATGTGATATATTTGATTATGAAACATCTCAGATTTTGAATATATTGATAATCTAAAGGCATGTTGCACGTTATTGCTTACATCCTGAAACTTTGTGCATGCAAACAACTCTGGAGGGCAAAAAGACTATTTTTTTACTTGCCTCCACGGCCATGCTGCGGAGAACAATTCTGTTAACCAAATGAAGCCTGGTGATGTTGGTGTGATTCATTTAGTGCCGTGCGCCACAGCAAAGGGAAATTGACACAGTAAAACCATTAAATAAGACTTTAAACCACTCGTATTTTTCTTTTTTCTCGCTTTCTGGGTCGGCTTTATGCAACACGCAGGCCTTGGGGAATGGTCAGTTATGGACATGGATTAGTGCCCACACTAACTAGTGGTTGGTATTTACATTTGTTATTGTGCAACAAGCTGGCATCAGCAACTTGTGCTAGAAGTCCTTGGTAGTGACATCAAGACTTTGAGCCATTGTCAGTTTTTGCCTGACTATTGGATGCTTCAGTACCTGCTTGTGTAAATGTATGACCTTTGGTGCATTTGCAGGTCTATCACTGGTCTGCATGAGGTATCATCATGGTGTTGAAGCATCTTGCAGTGTGCTGATGACAATGCCTTCTCCTTTTTCCACTTCCAGGTGAGAAACCGTACCGCTGCACGTGGGAGAACTGCGACTGGCGCTTTGCCCGATCGGACGAGCTCACCCGGCACTACCGGAAGCACACCGGCGCCAAACCCTTCAAGTGTGTGGCCTGCAGCCGCTGCTTCTCCCGCTCAGACCACCTGGCTCTGCACATGAAACGCCACCAGAACTAGGACCCAGCTGCCTGTGGGTCCAAACCAAAACAGTCACATATAGAGAGCAGTACTCAACACATCCCAGCCACCTGTCTGGACTCTGGTACCTCTCAACTCAAACACTCCAAAGAAAACCTAGGGGTGCACACAAGGACCTGATTTTAGAATACAGGTTAATCACTTTGTAGATAGATCTTTACTGAAGATCGCTTCCAGGTTTCAAGAATGGACTAAAAAAAAACTCCTGATTATCTTGGGAAACTTTTTTTTCCCCTACAAAATGACTGTTTTCATCTTCCAGCTCTCTGAGGTATGAACTTTCAACGAGACATGGCCTGCCTGTGTACATACTTGTGCATGTCTGTGTGCGTGTGTGTGTGCGTGCGTTTCTGAGAATACAACGAATGTATTGCGCATTATACTTGATGACTTTTCTTTTTCACTGAACGTGATCCTCAGTAATATTCTGTGTTTTGTTACTTCCTTGTGATAAAAATAAAATCCTCCAGCTGAAGGCCTGAATGAGGAAAAGAGGCAAAAAAAAGAACCATCAGATGAGATGGCGCAGCCCAACATGGAGGGGTTAATCTTAAGCTCGTTAGGCCTGTTCCAGCTCTGGTAATACCTGTTGAACCCAGTGTTTGTATCCTTCATCCCTGTTGCCATGGTGACAATAATATCACCAGATTTTTTTTTCCAATGTTTTTTTTTCTTTTTTGCGTTGCAGTCTATTTATTTTGTTTGTTTTGTTTCAGTTCTCCCCATATTTGTATAATGCTTTAGCTCTGAAAAGACAGACGCGGGTGGGCCGAGCTTTTATGTCATCAGGTTTGTCCTCCTGATGGTTTTAATGCACCACATGGCAGGAAAATGACTCTCAGGCAGGTTAGCATTCACTGCATTGTGTAAGTGGCTCATTGATGGAGCCTCTGTGGCGTTAGGGCCACACTTTTTACGTGGCACATTTGACTTCAGAGTTCCTATTCTGTCTAAATAAGAAATATGGGACAACCCGATTCCTTTAAGAGAAAATTACTCAAAAGAAAATAATTTATATTATTCATTTCAAATTCAGTTGAAAAATACTTTATTCATCCCAAATAAAAATTTTATGTTCCAGGTTATGTCTTCAAGTATCTCCAAAGACTTGTTTTGCATTGTGAAGGATCTCCAGTAGCAGTCAGTCTTGCAACGAATCTGAAGATGCCTCTGACTGAAGATTGGTGCTGTGTGATGGCCTCATGACTGTCATTACAGCTCGATATCCAGGCAGCAGAGACAGTTTTCCACCATAAGACATCCTGGATGACATTTTGGCAAGCGCTGCTAATCCACTTAATTTGCTTTTGCCACACCTCTTTAAATCTCCGTCTGGTTGTTTGGTTAATTTCGACCAGAGAGACATTGGACTTAATCTTTGCTCGTTACACTGCAAAACCACAAAATCTTAAGTATTTTTGGCCTAGTTTTTAATGCAAATATGTTAGAATACTTGAAATAAGGCAAAACTAACTTACAAGTGAATTTTCAGCAATATATAGGAACTTGTTTTAAGTCCTTAGTTTCTTAATATTGATGAGAAAGTGATCACTTTGTTGGTAGATTATTAGACTTATGACATTTTTCCCTTGTTTTAAGTGAAATAATTTGGCTTGAGAACCAGTACTTTTCATCAGTGTTAAGGAATTATTGACTCAAAACGAGATTTATATCTTGCTGAAAGTTACTTGTAGTTCTGTCTTATTTCAAGTGTAGTAAAATATTTCAGATAAAAATACCTTCCAATAGTTTGTGTATGTAGTGGAGATCATTGTAACTTCCTCCTTCTCCCTCTAATTTAATTTCTATACCTAAAAGATAAGTCACAAATAAATTAGTGACTCAAAACCTAAGTAGTTCTGGAGAATAGAGAGAAAAGTTTTCTATTGCCCTGCCCCAATGAACGACTTCACTCCATGGAGGCTGGCTGTCTTATTAGTTGATTTAAGTGAAAACCTTCCTGTTATTTCAACAGTATGTTTGTTCTACTTTTACTTTTTTTTTCTTATTTTGTCACCAAGGAAGAAAGTTCTCCTGTCTCTCTCAAAGAGGGAGCGCTGACCAAACCCCACTGTGTACATAACTGCAGTCTTAACCGAAGTCTATGTAAATATTTGTTTTATTTACTATTATATTAATATTTTTTGTTTCTTTTTTTAACTAATGGGATTTTAGATTGGTTATTTGTGAGAGTTTGTTTAATTTTGTTTTGATACCTAATGTGTGTAAGAGAATTATCAAATTGTTGATGTACAAATTAAAAAGAACAATGGTTTGTTTGTTTGTTTGTTTTTCTGTTTGCGCAGCAGCGATGTTGCAATGAAATAATAAAAGATATTTGAAACCATTTTAAATTCTTCATGTTGCTTATTTTGAACTCTGTTCAAAGGTTGATTGGTGGAGTAAGGTAAAAAGAAAAAAAAAACTAAAATGTCCTCCGTGCTTCATGCACACACTGATACCAAAGGACAGTTTAGTGAGACTAGCTAAGGGAGGCAGTAGGGATGAGATGTATGGTTTTGTGTACTTTCAATAATTTCTGTATTGACTTAGCGACACATTTTGAATCATTAGAAATCTAAAACATCCATCGATGATCCCTTTCTGTTTTCTTTCTTTAATAATTGCATTTTTATTTGACTTTCCACATCGTGTCAACCACATCCTCTTCCCAGGAAGATGTAAGTTTGATTCTGAGTTAATTATTCCTTTGTGTCAACTCCTCCACTCCATTCCGGCTCTTCAAGACTCAGAGAGTTTTTGCTACTTACGCGATTTGAAAGTTGATGCCGCTAGCAAAGTGGCAGTGCAAGACACAAGGTGCATGATGTTCTGACTGAACAATTAAATACAAAGAGTAATTCAGTGCATGGAGATTAAAAATGTACTCCATCATTATGTTTGTGCCAAATGATTTCAGGCTGGAGCCTCAGAGACCAGACATCCAGGTATTTTGGAATGCGTTCCTAACACAGTGGAAAACACACAGAATAAAAAGACAGAAAAATATTTTTTTCTCACTGAAGTTAAATCAGACCAAACTTTTATTGTTTTAACTTTGTTAGAATTTGCTTAAATTATTTCTTTTTGCTAAATTCCAAAAATGTGGCAAAAATATATTTTTTGTAACTTTCCTTGAATTCAAAATTGACTTATGACTCCAATGAACTCAAATGCATCACTTAATCTATCAGACATTTGCAGGGAGAAGCCCAAGAGTTTTGACCCAGGCTATAATCCATAAGCAGTCGTCCCTGATACTGACTGAATGTTTGCAAAATTTTGAATTTGAGAAAGTTACAAAAAAAATTCTAAAAATTGTTTTAGCCAATTTGTTGAACATTTTAGAGATATAAGTAATTTTTGTAATTCTAGCTGATCTAAAGAAAGAAAAATCTTGTGTGATTTAACTTCAGACAGTGAGAAATTTTCTTGTGTGTCTTTTAATTCAGTGTATGTAAATGTCTGGCTTTAACTGTACATGCACAAGACAAAATTGAGGAAAAACATGACTATTTTCCGCATTTTTAAACCATAACTTTCATCATGAGGCTTTTTCAATCCTGCCTGGATTTGAGTCTCCATCAAAAACCAAACTTGACACTTTTCAACTCTTACTGTGGAAGGTCATTCTAGTAATTAAGGGGACAACAGAATACTTAAAATGTGTATCACATTTTATAAGATTGTTTGTGACACATTAAAAAAACTGTTTCATCCTTTTAAACTCTGCAGATTTCCATTACTTTGTGTTGGTCTGTATTTTGCTTCTCCACCTGCATCCAATGTGGTTTCATATGTCCTTCCTCCTATAAACTGTCAAGACTCTAAGAAACCTGTTTTCATCACTGCTGGTATTTGCACACTTTATTAATTTGAAATAATATTTATTGTTGGTATTATTTATTTTTGGTATTCGCATATCTCGGTTTGTAGTTTTATTGTCACTTACTGTTAATAGTCTGTTGTTTTTGATGCACAAATAAGCAGTTTTTACATTTTTGAATTTATTCTACTCATTTGCACATTCCCTTGGATCAGCTTCTTTTAATAACTGT
Source organism: Micropoecilia bifurca (assembly GCA_903067075.1). Lineage (NCBI taxonomy): Eukaryota > Metazoa > Chordata > Actinopteri > Cyprinodontiformes > Poeciliidae > Micropoecilia > Micropoecilia bifurca. The sequence continues at coordinate 13,491 of CAEGAF010062501.1, forward strand.
GTAGTGTTTTATGTTGTGATTTTGCTTGTGATGCACAATAGTATGCTATTGTTAATTCTATTTTAGATATTTTAGTTATCTTTAGTTATATTTTAGTCATATGTATTTGTATTTTTGTGGGACTCGACATGCTTTGCCTGTCATTTTGTGGCTGTTGCCCTGGAATTGCTCCTCTGTGGGACACCAAAAGGTATTTATCTTCTCATTTCTTCCAAAGTATGACCAAATTTAAGGTTTATGAAGACTTTTTTCAAACCATTGTACAGTTTTGACAGTACTATCATTTAATGTCATTATATATTCTAGTTTCAGTAAATATTATGGGGGGGTTTTGTTTTTGTTTTAGTTTTTTATTGCATATTTGCAAACCAACAGATTGTCAGGACTGAAACTAACAGAGCTTTATCTACAACCATCAGTCACTCTTCCATTTTCTGCTCAGTTACTTTTTTTCCTTGTGGTGAAGCTGACAGCAGAGCACATGGCTCATTCCATTAAATGTTCTTGTTAAAACTTGTTCAACTGCTTGAAGTTAACTGTCTCTCAGAGGAACAGAAAGTACAGAAAGACTATAAATAGATTTTTAAAAACATGTAGGATATTTCCCACAGGCATTCGCTACTTCTATCAGTCTTTAATTGTGTGTTGCTTTGGTTGAGTACTGATAATTTATTATTACTCTATTTATTTTTATTACTAAGATTTTGTTAAACTTGACAATGTTATTTTGAAACATTTCTTTGGATTTATTTAGTAGTGACAGACACACTAAATAGATAGGCTGAATGCTGCTTCAGCCTGAATGCTGACCTGAACCTTCAGAGTCACATCAAGACAGTCACACAGTCGGCCTTCTATCACCTGAAGAACATTTCTAGGATTAGAGGACTAATGTCTCAGCGAGATCTAGAGAAGCTCATCCATGCGTTTATCTTTAGCCGCATTGATTCCTGCAACAGCGTCTTCACAGGTCTGACTAATAAATCAATCAAACAGCTGCAGCTGATCCAGAAGCTGCTGCTGCTGTTCTCACTAAAACCAGGAAGATAGAGACATAACACCA
>CAEGAF010062505.1:0-10096 GCA_903067075.1 Micropoecilia bifurca
ATATATACACTTTATAAACTGTGCATTTTTCTAAAATATTTTGGGACATCAAATGAGAACTTTTTGTACCACTTGTGACTGATTTAGTGCAGTTTTGTAAATGTAAAAAGTTGTACTTGATTGGAGTAACGAAGTTGTTCGATCCTAAAATTATATGTATTCAGATTTGCAGTCTATATTTCCAGTAAAAAGGCAGAACACAGTGTTGTTACGTCTTAATCTAAAACTTGTGACTGTAAATTGAGAATTTAGCAGATTTGATGAAGACCCCCAAAAGGTGGCCGTGAGAAACTGATCTGCAACAGTGATTTCACTGAGCACATGTGAGTTTAACCGTTTAACCTCGGAAAAGAGCCACGACCCACCAAACAAAAAGTAGCTTACATAGTGCTCTTACAATGAACAACAGGGTATAACAATGAGCTTATCTGTACTCTTCAAACATCGCTTTGATTTGAAGCAAGTGGGAAATAAAAGAATCTGATCAGCATCCAATTTGTTTTGTTTTCCTTATTTAACTGCGAGTGAAAAATGTCTCAGTCTTAGAAAAGTCTCCGGATCTGGATAAAGTTAGTCGTTTCTCTTTGTGTTGTGTTTTGATATTCTCATTGTGTTTGGAAACTGAAACGAGATAAGGCAACCCCTTTCCCCCCTGCTGGCCCAGAGGAAGCAGCATTGAGAACCTTGCCCTCATCTCTTCGTGGAAAAAGAAATGTCAACCTCGCTGTCACTCCGAGCGAAGAGGAGCTCGTCTCCCACAAGCAGGGGAAGGCAACTGGATTAGTCGGTGAATCTCTGACAGGCTTTTTTCCATCGACAGGCTGTGCACCACATGTCTCTCTTCTCCATGCCGTATACCTTTCGGCACTTCTTAGCTTCCCCACGGGGTTTCCTTGGAAACAGCAGATGTGACAGTGTAAGGACATGCACAAAGACGTCATCCAGCTTCTCACACAGACACAAGAAAAAAAAAACAACAACAAAAAACATCCATATTCAGTCTTCTGAAATTAAACTACATCTGCATGAGTCCAAAAGGAATTTAAAAAAATCATTTTCAATTACTTGAAAATATAACCCTAACTACTTTATTTACCCCAGTGGATATAATAATAATAATAATAATAATAATAATAACCACTCATTGGTTTTTCGCCTGTTAAAATGACATTCACAGTGAAAACATGTCTAAATTTGTTTCCTATCTGTCTGTGTCATATGACTTTGTTGTCTGTGTGGGGATGAGCTGTTGCAACACTGGTCACTAAATTCTAAGACGTTCAATGCAAAAGGTTTACGTTTAAGAAGATGAGAACAACATTATTTTAAGCACACACAAGTAAATGTAACTGTACTGTAATGTAACTGTTAGAAGCAGAATTATCAACAGGTCATATTAAAATAGAGAACAAACAAAACAGTGTTAACATGGACAATTCTGGAAAAGTACATTTCATCTCAGATGTATCTTGGATGTAATGTGATCTGTTCTGCAGAAACTCTTGTTGGGTCAAAATATCTGTTGCTGACCTTCAAGAAAAAATGCTTACTGCTGGGTGCAGAGAACAAAGAAACAGCTGCAATATGGCAGGCGCTTCAAAGTAAGGATCTGTAACCATTATATCTCGGCAAGACTTATACAGACTCTGATGACAACAATAGGTTGTGAGGGGAATGGCAGGTACATACCTGGTTCCTGGTGCTGATTTAGTTGCTGGAGTTACTAAAGCATGGTTCTTGTTAACGGTGGCCTGCGTGCCGACCGCCGGCTGCCGCTTTTCACCAATGCTAACAGTGCGAACATGTGTCACAGGGCCCTGCACAAATTGTAAAACATTTACTGACTCAGTGACGCACTAAAACAAAGACGTCTCACAGAGTCAGGTTTAAAGACAAAGAGACATCTGAAATAAAAAGAATAATTATGCTATGCATCCCTTTAATAACTGAAGCCTAATTAGTTATGTTGTTATAAATAATAACATTAAAATGGTTATGCCAGAATATTGTTAGAATATCACTGATATTCTAACAATGACCTGACTAATCGCTTGTAAACCTGTGAAATACAAATCTGGATTTTCAGCTTCTCAATTTCCCACATTAAGCACCTTAATTAAAACAGAAACAGGATTTATTTCTAAGGTTAAAAGAAGAAAAAACAACGTGTGAAGAAAAGACAACAAGCTTATTTTGCAAGGTGACTGGTTCATAGCATTTTATTTCATCGAGTTTTACTTAAATATTTATGTATTATTAAAAAATGTTTCCACAGCATTTTGCAACCTTGCAGATATTTATACTTTTTTTCCCCTTTTTTCTGAATTTCTCCGAGCCACAATGTCACCTTGCTGAACTCTGAACTGAGCCACATCTAGAAGAGTCTTCTGCAGCTGCAAGTCACGTCATCCAACTTTGCACAGCTGCATTTCTGACATCAGCTCATTGTTTATCCTACTGTTGTCTGCAAAACTGCATGGTGAACATAAGTGTTACATTATTAGAAAGCAATAGGTGTGTTTCACAACTACATTTTGTGCTTTTGCAGATCTTAAAGAGGTCTGTGTCTGAGGATGTTTAAGCTCTGATATGTTGCCTTGCATTTAATGAGCACAGACTGATTCATTGTGAGCCTGACTACAGCTTGATCTAACTACCTGCATGTTTTAAATCACATTCAACGTATAAATTCAAATACTGAACATCAGGTTCCTTGAAAATATTTCTATCTCTAAATGAGTACAGAGCCATTGCAAACAGGAATGGTAGGGGAACAAAACCCTAATGTTGTAAAAGTAGACACATACAGCTACTTTAGTGCAGCAAGGACCAATAAAATTGTGTACCAAAAAAAATCAAACTGCTGTAAGTGGAAACCGCCGGGAAGGAGTGAAGATTGAGATAAAAAGGCGTGAGACAAAGCCTCACTCACCAGGGCGCCTTTAAAAATGACAGGAGGGGGCTGCTGCCAAGACACACTGATGCCATTCCCAGTCCCTGTTCCAGTTCCAGGCCCGATCCCATTACCACTGCCTATCCCAGCCAGCTCAGGACCCACTGGGATACTCACTGGAGCGGTGGCCTGGAACATGGACAACCACCCCACACAGACAGGACAGGAACACCAAAGAAACAAGGAGGGACAAGAAATGTGCAGGGGGGAAAAACAGATGAGAGGAAAACAGAGTGGAAACAGATTGTACAATTAGTGGGAAGGCATTCATTCCAGCTTCACTTGTGATTTTTGTTTTAAGATGACTCAAAAATTATCAAAAATGCATTGAAATATATCAGAAGACTACACAAATTATGCAATGTGTAGGACAAAAAGATACCTGGTGAAGCAGTTGGATAACTAAGAAAATAAGTATTTTAAGTGTATTTTTTATTGTCATGGAAACAGAAAAGGACCGAGTTCAACAAATGCAGTTTAAATAAATTAATTTGACCTCTGTTTATATATAAAGGAGTGTTGCAGTAAAATGAAAAGGAAGAAAAAGCAGAGGGATGTGGAAAAGAAGAGGAAGCAGGTATAAAAGCAAATAGCAAAATCATAACGACACTTTGTGTCACTTTAACATAAAAAAAACTTGCATAACAATAACATAAAACTAAAAATATACAATTGGAACTGTTCTGTCACTGATAACCTCCCACATCTATGCTGGAGCAGATCATCTTTCTTGGTTTTACCTCCTGATCTCAAAATCTGAACCTAATAATTGGAACAACTGCAGCATTTTCAACTCTTGTTGTACAGTGTATGTGTGTGTGTGTGTGTGTGTGTGTTTGAATTACCTGGTAGGCATGGTCAGTGTGGATGTGGCAGAGTGTGGAGGGAGCTGACTGACTGAGCAGCGACGAGGTGTGGCTCTGTGAACCGTTCACGCCGACGTACTCAGGGTGGGACACGTCGCTCAGCGGCGGGGGGAAGATGGGCGGAGGGCCAGCCGTGGTGGGGGAGGTAGGTGTGAGGCTGGACAAGCCCTCCGTCAGGCTGTCCATGTTGACTTCAATCTCTGAGTAATAAAAATCCTCCTCTCCATCGCTGTAATCTGAGTCGCTGTTTCGCCTGCAAAGAAAAGAATTAAGACTTTCTCAAAAGCTTAAATATATTATAGAATTGTTTTTTTTTTTATCCTGACCTTGGTGTTGAGAAATTATACATATATGTTTTTGGTACCCCTACTTCAACAAATAATAATAATAATAATAATAATAATAATAATAATAATAATAATAATAATAATAATAATAATAATACATTATCTTAACAGAAGGGGGCAGCAAAATTCTACAATCCTGTCAGTGTGCTTTATCTTTCAATGTGGGATTGAAAGATAAACTTTTACCCTAAAATGTGGGGTAGAAAAGCTTCTTATAGGTTTTAGCTTAATGTTGCACAAACATTGTTACAATAGTATTACATCTCTAAAAGTCTACACAGCAATATATACGATAGGTATGTGGGAAAAAAAGACGTATAAAGATTAGGGTCAAATGATATCAGGAGATCATGTGAGGGCAACGTTAACTGTGAAAATGACAACATATGTTGCGATAGATTGAGTTTCCTCTCTGCTCTCTTTTACAGTTACGCTTCCAGGACTTTCTGTGAGTAAGGATAAATATTTAATTGCCATGGAACTGTGACACTTAGAATATATTAGACAACAATAATTTCATAACTAATGCTCCTTTGCAACATTAATATTATAAACACTTATATTGTAGAAATGATATGTTATATTGTCAAACTTGGGGACATGTACTATGATGAACTTCTATATACATTTTTTTTATTTTCTGTTGAATTTAAAACAAACAGCTCTATAGAAGATCCTGTAGTAAATGTTCCACTTTTATCATCTTTTGGTTAGAAAAACTTGGAATCAGTGAGTCAAGCCTTAAATACAGGCAGAAATATGCATCTTCGAGGAGAAAAGCTTGGTCTGTGTGTCTCTAGGGTACCTATATCATTTTTAAAGGTTTGCAAAAGAATCAGTGTTTCCACAAAAGTTAAGTTGGGAATAGACTATGCAACTTTCACAGTCTCTAGAGATTTTGAAAAAGCCTGAAGCACACACCAACAGACTGGTTTCAGCAGATTATTTTATGACAACTGATAGACTGAGTAACACTTAACTGTGTATAACGCAGGCTCATAGACTACATGATTTATGAAGCCAACTGAAGCCAGCTGAAACACACACTAGAGAGGGTGATGGTTTAAGAATAAACAAACAATTTTGCTGGTGGCAGCAGTGCACCAGTTTCTTGTTTGCCATTGATAAAACTATAAAGGGGAAGAAACAGTTAAGAAACGGGTCAACAGAGATGGATGACAATTGTTTTATTGCTGTACTCTCTCTTTAATTAGCTGTTGGAAAAACATGTTTGTAGTTGGGCCTGTTAATGCAACACAACTGCATCCAGATTTGGCTCTAAACATTCAGACACATTTTACTGACTGTGACTGAGATCAATTTGGGTCCACTTCATAAAATGTGCATGTTTAACCCTTACAAGCTGACAGACTGTTGTGCCAAATAGTTATGCTCATTGTTCTCACCCAGTGCAGACGGGTTCAGAGCAGCGCAGACTGTGCCCAGTGTAGTATGCCTTCGGGGTAAGCAGGCTTTTTACAGTTCGTACGCTGTGGGACAGGAAAATTAACCCTAATATTACCATGTTAAATCCCAGATTGCATGATAGATGGCAGCTAATGTCTCAAAAGTAATCAACGCCCTGTTTTACTAGGTAGTTTGATCATGTACCAAAACCTAAGATCCAAACCTAAATTTAATTTCTATCCCAAAATATCCAGGAACTGTTATGGCCACTTAACCATTTTGCAGAGATATTTCCTTCTCTCAGGGTTATTGGGTTTTAAGAGTATATTTAACTGCAGGTGGTTATATTTTCAGGTACAGGATGGAGTTCACTCCTAACACCAAAAAACAAACATCATGCTTCTTGCAGTTGTTTCACATGAACATGTATTAGTTTTCTTCTTCAAAGTGTTTCTTGTGGTAGAATAAATGATAGCAAAAACTCAAAACTCCAGTAAAATATAATGATCATGTTTACATTTAGTAAAACTCTGAGGACAAGTAGAAATTTACGACTATGTCACATCAAAGCTTGTTGTGTGAATCAAATTACTTAAATTATTGCCTGGCGGTGGAGCATGCATGTGTGTGTGCGCCTGCGTGTGTGGGTGTGCAGAAATGCAGTGAAAATAAAAACAGCAGTGCAAGATATATACGCATCATACAGTGAGAAGAGAAACAATGACTAAAGTTATTATCTAATGTATAAAAATATGTTTTATCCTGCATCTGAAACAGTTTTGCTTTTGTTGGTTTAATGAAAGTAGGAGTTGGAGGAAGACAGAAATTCTCAGCATTCCTGTGATGATTATAAAAACTTACCCCAGGTGGACGGTGCGGATATGTCGCTGGATCCCTGAGGAGGTGCTGAGGACCTTTTCACAGTTCTTCCACAAGCACTTAAACATCACCTTCATGGAGTTCTGGAGAGATAAGAATTTTTACTTTAATAAAATTCTTATTTTTAATGTTACCTTTAGCAACATTAAAAATAAGGCCCTGTGGCTTCTGTGTATTCCTGATTGGATAAGAGAAAAAGATGTAGCGTTAACTCAGATAAAAAAAATAAAAAAAGTGAAACCATCTCATAATCAAACACACACAATGCTTTGCAGATCTATAAGGCTTTTGGATTTGGCTTTTCTTCTTTTTTTTCTCAAAAGAGAAAAAACAATCCTCATCACACATTTTATATAAAGATGCATCAGTTAATCGTAAAGAGATTTCCCTGCTTTCTCTTGATTCAGCATGATTGGTGAAAAGCAGATCAAATTTGGAAACAATCTGTTTCCCCCCATTTGCATCAAAAGTGATAACTGGCATAATTTTGAATGTCTAAAACCAATAACAAGCAGTACTATTTACTTAATTGAATAAAAATCAGATAAAGATTAAGGACATATGCTTAGGTGCATAAATGGGGATAATCTTGTTTTCCTTCACTTTCTATTAATGTAAAACTACTATACCCATCAAAGTCCAGGTATTAACCAATAAAAGTCTGATCGGTTCATCTCTGCTTTCAGAGTAGTAATACTATAAAAACATTAGTTGTACATCATGTGATAACTTAGAACACATAAAAGAAAAGATACATATGACAGATAAACATGAGAGATGACGGAACATAAATACTCGCAAATGCTCTGAGACTGACAACACTGGAAAAGATTCGCTGATAAGTTATACCTTCAGGATGATATCTATATTATTGAGCACACCATTAAATACCTCCCTCAGAAATGAATCATGTTCAGTTCTCTTCACATCAGACTTATCGCAAAACACACAATACTCCTACTTGACTCTTAAGCAAACCTTTATGGAGAGATGGAATACATGTGGTCTGATTTTATTTCATTTTCTTATCCACATGCCAGTGCTGGCAGCAGTCCTTTAAGCAGGCAGAGACCTGCATCTGTGCTAATGAAAGATGGTGGGTGTGTATAGTCTCATTGCTCTCAAGCAACCCATGAAAAAGAAAATAAATGATGCAAAAAAAAGGTAAAAGACCAATGTAACATGTTTTTAATGTAAACTGTTTTTTTTTCCTGAAGCGTCTTCCTCTCTCTTGTTTAACAGGAACACGCTCTGTATTGAGTAGTGTTTGCTATCCTGCTGCTATTCATAGAAAAAAAGGAAATGGCAAAGCGAGTGTTTAATCCCACTAACAATCACAAATCACTTAATTCCTTAAGAGATTTTCCTTTTAATACAGTATTTTAACACATTTACAGTAGGACTTGGGACTGCTGTTAATTTATCCTCTTAAATCATTGCCAAAATCAGACATCCTACAATCAAGTGTACAGCTGCTTGCCACGCAAATGTTTTAAACCTTGAGAGCTAAACTGCTTGTTCAATAAATCCCTGAAAGAGAAGCAAAACATTTATAGTTGTGCTTGAGGACAGTTTCACTTGGTAGAATAAAAACAAGAGAACAAACGAGAAAGAGTAGGTGGTCTGGAACGACCAGGCTGCTGTTAATGACCTTGACCCTGTCCATCAGTGTTCTCATGGCTCAATAAGGATGGAAGCAATGGATGCCACTGCTTTCAGAGGGTTGTTTCGAATTATATGCATTACAAAGAAGATAATAAATAGAGACTTAAGACAGGTCTTTAAGGTGACTCTCTTTGGACATGTGGCTGTTCTTCAAAAAAATCTGCTTTAGGGTATAATCCAATCACAGAGAAATTGAGGGATTAAGATAAGATACGGGGTGCAATACTGGGACATCTAATATACCCTATAGGAGCAGAAAAATGCTGAACTTACGTGTAACACTCCAAAGAGCCCGTTGAAAGTTCTGTTGTAATGAGAAGCGCACCAAAACATCCGCTGTTGATCAGAATCACATGACTTTCAGCTTGATTATCAGCCAGTTGGAGATCCAGATATCTGATTTATTCTTTCCCCATTCAGCAAACCCCACCATATGTGAGGTGTAACATGATGTGCACTTACAACACTTCCAGATGTGGTAGTTGTCACTGAAGTGTGTATTTATTTATCTTTTTTTATATTTGAAGTTCATTTGGGTTGCAGAAGAGAAGAGCAGGAGAGAGTAATACTTTCCACAGACAACAGGAAGGCTACACATATTACAGCAAAGGTGCATTGCTTTTGGGTGGCATGCGGTGCAGTGAAAGAGCAGCTCCTGGCATTTTCATTTCCATCTTAAGACCTTTGCTGAATGTCTCCCTCCCACTCCTCCCCCTTTTTTCCCTTTGCATGTTTCCTGTCTGACTGCTGCCTACAGAAGCAATAAAACATATAAAAAAATAGTTTTAGCTGTTTGAGCCTTGAAACCCTGTCATGTAACATGATAGATTTGGAGGTGTCTAAAAATAAACCAGTTCATCTTTCATTGCTTGCTTTGAGATAGGTAGGCTCAACTAAACAATAGCCACTAGTCGCATAGCATCATACAATATTTAATGAGTCATCTCTTTTTCCTTTGCACTCCCCTTTGTGCTTTACATTTGATCCTACTGGGAAGTAATGACTTGGCACACTTGGTACATTTTCTTACGGCTTTAACACACTTGTACTGTGTGCAACACTTGTACTTGAGAGAAAATATTGTCACAACTGTGTCCAAAAATGTGCTTAATTAGTTGATTTTAACCTCTATGAGGATGAATGAGAGAAAATCTCTGACAAGTAGGTGAATTTAAATCTGTTAATCACAGAACAATGTGCATGTTGTCCTCACCTAACATCAGCTGCTCAAAATCAAATAGATCATTGTTCAATGTTGAAAGAAGGAGAGCCACTCCCTGCATGTTTGACATTTGACACCAACTTGTTTGAATCAACATCTATGGAAAATATGAACACAGATTAAAACTGTCAATGCCCAACAGTGGAAATATCACTTCATCAAAAGCTGATGAGTGTGTAATGCGTTCTGCTTTTCAGAGTGCAAGGCTCAGGTAAACTGAAGAGAGGAGACCTGTGCATGTATTGTAGGTGCACAGTAAGAAAAGACACACAGATATGATTGTTCTCATTATTTATATTTTTCATCCTTTCCCAAAATAATCTACACAAGAGTGGGTATTATTTTAGAAACAATTTGAAAGGAGCAAAATAATTAAGTAAATATTTTTGCTTAACCTCTGATGATACTGTGCAGAAAACCAAACACATTTTGGACCATCATGATATTCTATCAGGAAAATAAAACAGTGAGGATGCCTGTCTACAAGATTACACTACCCTACATCTCTAACCATTTTCATTTAAAAATTACTTTTTTGTTCGATTACCTTCATGTCTTGTGGGTCATAGAGGCTACAGTGAAAGTGGCTTACAGAATGAGAAGCAGCATCTATTTTTAATCAATATGTATGTTTGCATTTATCCCTTCAAGCGCCAATATAAATACTATCATGACTGGTTATCAAAGTAAAGGCATAGTTTGCAGAAACCTTTACTGTATTGCAAAGATATATCTATCTATCTATATCTATATCTAT